>JAEBDU010013401.1:10113-67464 GCA_016802625.1 Heliconius numata | reverse complement strand
TTCTTCAATTCCAATTTAAAAAGAAATTAATATTATTCTTTAACACCCACATTCAGTTTCAATTTCAGTTAATAAGCTACGTCATAGCGGTACGTTTATTTTATGAGACCAATAGGAAAATGCGATATACTAGAAATAACATTTAGATTTTTATAATTTATCAAAAATGTTGATAAAACTTAATAATAATTACTTATTATATACAAATGTATTAATTATTTCTTTGGTTTTATTCTTGTAAGTGATTAAATTAATGCATAAAAGTAGAATTACATCCAAAGCAAATTTTACGTGATTTTGACGATCTTTAAAAGTCCTTTCTACATATACTTTTTTTATATGGTGTACAAAAATATACAAGTTCATTAATTTTATTAAATTTAATTATAAATAAGAATTTTATTAAATTTTTCTCTAGATATCTTAGTTTATGTTGGTATAAAATATTTAAAGTAACTAAAGACGCTACCGTAGCGGAATTACGATATGTCTGGCTGAACGCGATTGTTCCAAAACCCACTAATAAAAGTACTTTTATAAAAATAAAATGTAAATGTTTTCTCATTCTGGTTAAACAGAGCGCGGAATTAAACTTAGTGTTACATACTCCGCATTCTACTTTCATATTTAAAAAAAAACGATAAATAAATGAGAACTAAATATAGCATTGCCTAATTTTTTACAAAGTTCTATAATCTGGTTTTAGGATTTTACGAAATTCAATATTATCGTAGTTTTAACTGTTGTCATTATTAAGTTTAGAAAGCGGCTTAGTAATTTGATATGCCACTAGCAGTAGTTAGAAAATATTTAATTGAAAAAGATTTAAGATTTTTTAAAAGTAAAGTATGTAAAGTTAGAAAATTAACAGGTATAATTTACGATTTCTTAACTTGAATATATTAATATATAAAATATAAAAAAATATATATATATTTTCTTCGTTTAATATCCGGAATGAGCGTTGATATTTTTACATACCTAGTTTATAATATATTGTAGTAAATTAAAATGAGTAAGAATAATAATTTTGTATATGGCAATAGAAATTATATACATTACGGACATTTACAAATAATTACATTTTTTTAAAATTATAATTGAGCGTACTATGCCTATAATAATTTTATTGACGAAACATCTTGAAAATGTAATAGAACACCAATTATGTGACTTAAAGAGATCAAAAAAGAATATCTGAACTTATAGAATAAAATATTTAAAGATTTTCATTGTTCGTTTGTTGTTTTAAGCTTTAAAATTGTTTAATTTTAATTAAATAAAAATGTCATCTTATGAAAATTATTTCTTACCAACTATGTATTCTGATAAAAATTACTTAATACGGAATACTTAATACGGAAATGAAATAATAATTGAAATAATTAATAAAATTAATATTAAATTTTATAATTAACATTTTGTTCTGAGTATCAGAAGTAGAAATTTATCGCCTAATAACTTTGTTCTCTACATTTAATTTCATAAAAACAATATTTTTTCATATTATGTTAAAACATTTGAACGATATAACACATTGAACAAAATTACTTTAGCCAAAAATGTATGTACAATATAAATAGCACGTTTAATAATTTTGACATGCTTTTATTATTTTCAATTAAGGTCCAATTGAAAAATGAAAAGAAATAAATCTTATCCGTTGCAATTTAAATATTTTTAATATATTTTATTTTTTTAAATAAAAATATTTACTACAAGATAAATAAGTGTACCACATCACATAGGTCAGCAAGCACCCTCATGTATACTTACAACTAGCGATGAATAAAGTAAAAATAACTTTTGTATTGATATTATTTAATACTGCAAGAAAAGAATGTAAAAATAAAAAAAAAATACAAAATATTCATTTGAAAATCACTTAAATTTGACGACTTATTTCTCGAATAAGTATTTAAAAGTTGTATTTCATGAAGTTTGTAGTCTACTTTATGAAGTCCCGCCACTTAATTCGTTTAAATTATGCATACTCACGAGATATGACTTAAACTTCCATTGTAAATATTTACTAAATTCCTACACATACCCAAACTAACTTTAAAACTCTCCGATTTCTCCGTTATAACCCCTTTCGTGTATATTGGCATAAAATGTATTTTCTAAGCAAGTTTTAACTTACCTGTAAGTTTCGTAACGTGTCACAGAACACAGACTGACGCGAGATGCGCGTAGAGGCTCAACCCGGAATGGCCAAGCGGGCCACAGTGCCCCGTTATATAGTACCGCGAGTCCGTAGCGGTTGGTCCGCTACGCCGCGCCCAGCGTAGGCGTGCGTAGGCCCCAGCCTACGGCGTGCTACGAAAGTGCTACGTTTGAGATACATGTTGGAAAATCTTAAATATTTTATGCATAATGTAAGTAAATGTAAGTAAGTAAATTATATTAATATTTTATAAGTTAGTATTTAAAATATAAAAATAAAAATGGGCTTAAAGTTTGTGACCAAAGATCGTGGAATTTGGCAAAGATGTAAGTCTATGAACATCGTCGTCTTGAATCGACAACAGTCGACTTGAATATTCTACGTTAATTCAATGCGTACGAGAAAAGCGCCCAAAAATAGCACATATATGACCTATGTTGTGAAGTTGCCATACTTTTCCTTACCAAAAAGGAAAATTTAAATAATTTTTTCCCCAAAAGAGAATCGAGCTCACAAAAATCGTGTTTTGCAGTCAGACGATGGAACTTCATACATTTTTTTTATTTTGCGAATTTTTAACCCTTAATTCTAAAAGATCTTAAAAAAATATTTTTGTATTATATTTATTACCACTACATATTTACTTCGATAACTAAAATTCGGCGGAAAGTAGGGAACGGATTGTCTTAACACTAGGTCCCATCTGCCTACCCTGCTGCGAGATACATTGTAAAGCTGATTTTTTATCATATAACTCAGTTAAAAGTATTTCGTCTAAGAAAAGTACAGAAATATTTAACATGACGAGACTTAGCTAATCGACTCTTTTAGAGAAAA
Source organism: Heliconius numata (assembly GCA_016802625.1). Lineage (NCBI taxonomy): Eukaryota > Metazoa > Arthropoda > Insecta > Lepidoptera > Nymphalidae > Heliconius > Heliconius numata. The sequence continues at coordinate 64,460 of JAEBDU010013401.1, read as the reverse complement.
GATTATAATTTTAACCGCTCAGTTAAAGTTTCACGAAACTAAACAATAAAAAATGTATCGAATGCAAATAAAATAAAAAAGATATGTTATTATCATGAAATAACAATACATATTATTTTTACATGGGGTTGATTGATCCAAACTTCTTTTTACGTTTCCAGTGGTTGGTTCATTCCTTACGTATTCAAATTTTTACTTTGTTACAGAACGTGCATGGAATGTACTTCAATTGGAGGTAAAAAATTGTATTGTGAAGCGTTGCGTTCTTGTAATACTTAGATATATTTAAAACAAGTTAAAAAGAAGCAAAATAAGTTAACAAACAATAAGTTACGACAAATGAGGCCAGTCGTGGCACAGGGCCACAAACGCGGCGTTGAATTCCGCTATTAAACACGTTAGGCCTCCAGAATCCGTCGAAAAGCGGGAAGTGAACTTTCTTAGCACTAGACTACCTCTGCCTACCGAGCAATATGTGGAAAACAGTGTGAAAAAAGTTTTTAGAGTAAAAATACAATCTTGTATAAGTAATAAGATATTTTATGGTAATATATTTTATTTATATCACATTCTAATAAAAAATGTACATAATTTTAAAATTTTTCAAACACTTTACAGTAAGTTGTGGCAACTGCTAGACTTTATTTTACTAATGAATCCACTTACAAACCGCTTCGTGTGAGATTCGAATTTTCCGTTCAAGTATTGACAATTCAGCTTAATTAAAGCCGAAAAAATTACATCGAAATTAAAAAGACATCGCGTTGAAGAAAATAAATTTAATTAAAGGTCAACCGTAACTTGATTTTTATTAAAATTCCTTTTTTACTGCTTAAAACTATGGTGTTTATTTATATTTATTTTTATTATTTTTTTATTATATCAACAGATAGGATTGTCAATTTGTCCTTATTATAGAAATGGATGGATCTGACATTTAATAAATTGTATAATACTAAGATTGATATGTATATTTCTATTAATCCAAATAAAGGCTAAAATATTTTTTGTCAACCCTTTTTCTTAAAGATTTGATAATCTAAGCTTTATTATAATTATTTTTACTAAAAATTGTAATTAATGAAACTACTGTCAATTAAATTTATACTCTATATACGGTTGCTTCTCCACCTGCAATGCTAAAACCTTTTCGGACAACAACATTTGTCTTCTCTAATCTATCTATATATATAAAATCGAAAGGTCACTCACTCATCACGAAATCTCAGAAACTACATGTGCTAGGAATCTCAAATTTTGCATAGGAGTTACTTATAGGACGTAGGTGCTCGCTAAGACGGGAATTTGCAATATTCGACTTCTAAGGTGTTGTTTTTGGGGTCGAAAATTTATATGAAACTTCGTTACTACAAATGCTAGGAGCCTCAAATTTTGCATAGACGTCACTAGGACGTACTCATGGAGCTCAAACTCAAACCGCGAGCGGGCCGTTAGTATGTTAATAAAAATCACACTGCTGTATAAAAATACGTAAACAATCCTTTTTATATTACAGAAAGACAATAATATTGTTAACAAAATTAGCTATTAACTTTCATTGTACAATCAAAACAATACATATCCTACAACCAGAATCAAAGATCAAACAAATAAACTTACAATATTTCCAATACATAATGTCCCTATATAATTATTATTATAGCCTATTTAATATACTAATTCTAAGAACAATAATCAATTATGAATGTAAGCGAATAAGGCATATACATAATTCATTACGATTATGTTATCTTGGTAGGATTAAGATGAAAGGTTTTGACAGACGTCTATAAACCTACGAATATTTCTATTGTCCCAAAAGCCTTGAATTAAACAAATATTTGTCGTTACGTTTTTTGTTTGTAACTGACACGATTGTGACAGTTTCATTATTTAACAATACAAAAATGCTAGCATATGTTTTAAAACACTATATTACGATTTTTTTATATTATCGGAATCCAATATAAAAAAAATTAACTATCATAAATTTAAATTGGTCAGATACACAAAATGGCAGATACTAAAGAGGATGTTACGTTGAAGAGAAGAAGAACATGCTCAGGTGGTCTGGGCGCGTCGAGCGAATGAGTGAGGAAAGAATAGCGAAAATAATAGCGAATAGTTCCTCAGGAAAAGGTTGATGACAATAGCGAGACGAAAGAGATATGCAAAAAACCTATGGTCCGTTTGGCGTTGTACGTTTGATGTAAACAAAATATTACTTTCCCAAAACATGGTCAAAAATATGGGTCGAACTTTATTATGGGTTCTCTAGGAGGGTTCTCTTTACATTTGTATCCTACATACGAAAGGTGGTTGAAAAAAAAAAATACATTAACACATTTAATGTAAAAAATTGTAATTTACATATCGTTTTAATATTAATATCACAATTACACTCAGAGTTTTAAAATTTCTCTCGTGTAATTAGCAAAAGAAGCATGAGTCGAGTTTATTATTACATGTTTTCTACATTTTAAATTTATAAATGGAAACGTGTACAGAAAGTATTTACATATTAAACCTCGACACAAAACGGATGCTCGTATAAGCTTGAAGCCTACGTGTGCTCGCGGCGTAGCTTTTAACAGGTAAAACGATAAATATACATATGTCTAAAGTATGTTTTTTTGTGGTAGGTTTTTGCTAAATTAAATGAAAATATTTTTTATTTTAATTTAAACTTTATATATTAATATAGATTTATATACAGAAAAAAGTAGAGAACAGCGTATCTTTAAAGCACGCCTTTATCGTGCACTGAAAATGAAAAGAACAAACTCACACAAGAAGGATATGCTAGTAGCTTCTGAAGAGTTCAACTCTTTAGCTCCTGACTCCATCATCATCAGCTGGATGATAACTGAATTTTGTTATTTTACAATAATACATATTACAAGTGGATCAAATTCAGTTTCTTAGTAAGTTACATAGAACTAGATAGAAGCATCTTAAAAAAAATATTTTTTCTTTCTCCAATTCTCCATTTTCTATTTTCCGAATATTAAGAGAGTATCGTACGCTAGGTGGCAATATTCAATGGCATACATCTCTATTACCTAGCCGGATGGTAAAACAGATATTATACATATAAATGTTCTCTCGAGTGGAATTTGAAGGTACGATCGTCTGTCACGTTAAATCGGATATGTCCCAACAGCATCGTGATGTGAAGTATATTTGTATTATAAAAGTGCTGCTATTCATAATTTGTTTAAATAATACCTCGTATTCCTTACTTCCTGGGAGAACCTTTTGTCAAGACACTCCCTTCTCCACTTTTTATCCTCATTTGAAATATTACCTATAAATTACGGGATAACAACAACGCAAGGTGCGTTGTCTTGTTTTCTCATAGAAGAGAGGGGAAATAAATAACTCCTGGATAGTCTTAATTATATTATTGTTATTTTAAACCTGAAAAGAATAATAAAACAATACAAAGAACTTTAATAACTTACTAATATCTATTTTTAGTTTCTATTTGTCCATCAGCAAAAAACCGAAGGTTTCGCTATTAATTAATAACCAAAGAATCATATTCAACCAACGAGTATTTACAAAACTATTAAAACAACAACTATAACTTACATTTCACAAAAGTCGAACTCATAATCTTTAGACTACGAAAGAATAGAAATCCCACAAGTTTTGATATTAAAATAGGTCATTCGAAAACTTAGCAGCTGCAAATCAAAGAAAAACTTGCCTTCGTAATTACTGCTTTGCATTTTCTTTTTGGTCATCGATAAATATTTATGAATGAAACTGTTTCTGAAGTAGATAGGTATATAAAAAAATACATATGTTCGTCCGTTTTTCGTTTTCACTTTCCATTGCGAAAGAACTCCAACCTGCATTTTTCTATTAACTATTTCTTTATATTAAATGTATATCAATCAATTGCGTGTTAGATATATGTGTAAGGACCTATGACAATTTAAATTATTTAGAAAATGTATAACAATTTTAACGTCGAAGTGGTCTTATACGTTTGTTACAAGTAAGTTCAAAGACAATAGCCTAGAATTATAATTTAGCTAGGGAGAAAGCTTTTTATAAAATATTTTAATATTTTTCGAGTGTTATTGCACACTTAGGTAAGAAAACGTATAAAAATTTGAACGTAGCGGGATGCGAACCCGCGCCTCTAACACTTTTGTTAAAAATTTAACATTATATTGGAAAATTTTAAGCAACCGTGTAACATATTGTAAAATTTGTTTAGTTTTTGAGTAAAAGAATTTTTATATTATATTATTGTATAAAAAATCTACGATATTAAATAACCTGAACCCGATGACAAATCCATCATATAAAGTTAAACATGTACGAACTACGCCAAAACACCACTTTTAATCATGATATGGAAAATAAGCTTTACACAATATGTAAAGGTATGTAAATATATGCTCAATTTTGGCTAAGTATATTTAACACAAAATAAGGCGAAATATGTCTGCCACACCAGTTCCACAGAAAAGAGGGTAGCCGAAAGACTAATTATTCCAAATGTCAGTTACTATTAACTAAATCTTTATATGATCTATTTTTTTCTAGAGACAACATTAAATCAACAAAAATCTTTAAAATACAATTTTTACTTTAACAAGATAATAGAATAGATAATAGATAGAAGGCAACTTTTTTTACTTTTTACAAGGTATCGGACAACATATAATATGCAATATTTATTATTTATTTTATTTTATTTTTTATTAGCTATAGACAACAAATGCAAATTGATCCAAAAGTTTAAATTATCACTACTTACCAAAAGTGATTTAAAAATACATGTCCATGTCCAACACATGTATACATATCCCTAACATAAAAAAAACTTATGTAAAATATAAGGAATTTTATGATATATTCAAAAAATCATTTGCATTTACAGTTTCCTTCGAGTTCCCATATAAATTATGTATATCGTTCCCTTAAAGCGAAAAGTCACTAAGTCGAAAAATCTGCTTTTGAAATAATGAAAGTGAATTTTGGAAAATGTTATATAACTTTTATTTTCTTATAAAAAGCCTTACACTATTGATAAAAGTAAAGTAAAGTTTAATAAAATAAACTTTGTGGTTTAAAATAGTCTTTGATTAAGTGAGAAAAATTATGGAAAAAATGCTTTTTGTATTAATAATTGTTATGTAAAAAAACTTTAACTTAATACTAGTGAGTATTCAGTTTTCGATTGTAATTGGTGACTTCACAAGTCACAGTCTTTCAAAGTATTTTATAGAAAAATAAAAAATGCATCACGTTTCAATACAAAAAATAGACTTTCAACAAAAAGAATTTTACGCCACACCTAAATCCAGTGACATTCGTAGGACATAGTAATTACAAACAGAAAATCTTATCGGCAATCTTGATAGAGTCCAGAACAAAATCCCATTTTGTTTTTCGTCGTTTAATCTATCTCTGTATGTATCTGCGATGAATAAGCAACAAAGTCAAGTTAATCCTGTACATTAGAAAATATCTGATTAAATTTTAAATAAAATTGCTTAACTAAAGCTAAGCTAACTTTTTAAAGCTACATTCCAATATTTCTTCACGATACCTACATAGGAGCTATTCTTTAGGTGTTCCCTAAAGAGTATGTCTTCCCTTTTTGTCAGTATTTTATTATTTGCTTCCTTTTTAGAATTTTATGTCTTTAAATTAATTACAAGTATCATATCGAATTCTGGCAATAACTGAAGTAAAAGGTGCCTTGAGCTTGACACGGCATTCCTTTTGGCAGTTGCAAGTACTTAAATAATATTTTAACGACTAAAGGTATTTTTTCCTTAAGTAAAAATATCATTTTTACGTGTATATTTTGCTTTTCCGTCACCGTTTCACCCTTGTTAAGCTTACGTTTGCATATTATGATTATTATTAAATCAGTGCTTATATACATAAATAAATGCTCTCTTATTTTTATTTGTATTTTGAAGTAAAATCGAACAAAGTTGTCTGAGTATACTTTCTCTCTTCGTGTAATAGAGTTGTTCAAACGGTTCCCCCGTTTGTATAATAAATGTTAATTGGAAATTTTCTATTTATTGAACGTTTAGGGAGGAAATCACCCTTTAATAGAATATTTGTTTTTCTGTCAATAAAAAATTCTGAGCTCATTTTTTATATGCTTACTAGAGATAATTGGTTATAATATGAGGAAAAGCTAAGTTCAAATTTTTATATGTTTTTTAAAAATAATTTTGTATAACATTTTCAAAATATTAAGCAACTGCTTTGCCTTAGTAGTTTTACGATTTCTTGTGACAGTTTTATTTTTTTTATATTTAATTAAAGATTTTTATTTAAATAGCTAACATTCTTATACTAAAAGATAGAATGATATTACACATAACATTATACCATTTGAACAGTTTTTTCACGCCACACGCTCCAGAAATTTTAGTAAGTGGTCAAAGATTGACCAAAAATCCAATAAAGGGTTCGAAAATTGAATTATTTTGACAAAATTCAATGTTGAAGGCTATCCCTTCCCCAAAATAAGGTTGCGCTATTTATCTATATATAAAATATTAAAGAACGCTTTGTTACCTCGTATTCGTTTACTTTTACACCACATTTGGTACTACCATAGTCAGGAACTACCACCCATAGTTGTTGTAGATGAGATTACCACTTGTATAAAATATTTTTATTAGAAAAAGTACAACGTTGAGTTCTCCCACTGAGCACACATTTCTGAGCACGTAATGTCTTAAAAAAATTTCTACGTCAACCTCTTTCTATACAAAATAAATAATTATTTTACATCTGTTAACTATTTACTTAAAAACTTAGTTGATGTTCTACTAGCTCTTATTGCACTGTGTATAAATTACAGCATGGTCCTATGAAAGCACTCACGACAAACTTTTATATTTTCATATGCACTTTCAATGAACAAAGCTCAGAAAAGTTACATACTTGCATACTTCATAGTTTTAAGCCGGAAACTAACTTTTCATACATTAAAAATGAAAAAATCCACTAAAATATTTTAAACAACTTCATTAATTATAATTAACTATAGAATTAACGTAATTAATGCGTTAATTTAAAACATGGGAAGGTGGGAAAGCTTAAGTGCAATCGGATTTAAAACATGATTATTAAATGATGGTAAAGGGATTTATGATTAAGTGGAGCATGGTTGGCAAAGGAAACCTTGTGTTAAGACTCTCTGTTTTCCATTTTCCGCCCAATTCTTTCAAGGCATTGCGTGTTGAGTGGTACTTGACGCCGCATTTCGCCTCGACATCATAGCGAAGATATGAAAATACAAACTTAAATGTCTCATATCCTCGAGTAGGGATTGAGCCCACGATCAGTCGTGACATTTGTGCCCCGGCGCCAAGACGCCTTGCCTTTGGACTGTGAAGAATTAAACAATATAAGCATGTTATATGTTTAAATATTTCAAATATACTCTTAATAACGTATATAAATATTTATCAATGATTTTAATAAAATTATAACAAGTTAATATATTGGTATTGTGCAAGTCAGAAAGTTTTAATCCATTCATGAATATTTTTGATACTATTACATTACCTTACACAACTAAGCTCTTCTACTAAAAGCTCGTTTATAATCTTAACACCCACCTCCACTCGGAATGTGCCAAGATGAATTAAATTGAACTTAATTTTAATATAATATAGAGTTTTATAATATAGACTAACTTATTTTTATTTTAAATATAATCAATCAATAAATTCAGCTTATTTTCTGTCATTTACCGTAACCTAGCGACTATCACTGGATTCCTTTTTACCTAAGTATTTTATAAGAAAATACTTAAATTCGTAGAAAAATTTGATGAAAAATTTATAATTTAAAAATACCTGAGCAAAGAATAAATAATTCAATTCGCAGAAATATTTTATGATAAAACGATTAATATAATAAAGGAAGTATCGACGTAACGTCTTATTAATGTATATGATATTTTACTGATGCTTTTGAAAATAAAGAAAAAATATTAGATTTATTATAAATATTTATCAAATTAACTTTAATAGTCGGATATATTTATTTTCATCTCTTAAAATCCTTGTGATGTAGCTACATTTTAATAATTAAAGCGCAGCGTTAAGCTCCGGTACTCAACGCTCCGTTTACTAATAACACGTTTTAGCTATTTATTTATTCTATTTATTTATTCATAGGGACATTTTACTTATTTCAACCTCTATCTTGATATATCAATATACAATATTCATCTCAATTGAAGAGTAAAAGCTCTTAGAAAATTTGTGTCATCATGTTTTCCATCCACATTGCTTTTAGCTTTCAAATACCAGTAAAATTTGCATGACTGGTTTGTACTTACTCTAATATATGCAATCTAGCCTCAACGCAAGATAGAATCTCGGTTATAGAGTCTAAGTATATCTAATATTTACTTACTATTCATTAATAGAGATATATATATAGGTACTCGTGGACCAGAACGCGGCTATGCCCGCCTGAACTATATGAATATTTATTAAATATATTTATGAAATCATTTTCAGTTTTCAATAGAGAGATGCGTTAAGCAAGCTCATTTTGGGTGACGTTTTCTAGCAACAAACTTTGCAAATCGTTGCTTAGCAACGGTCGCATAGCAACGGTTGTTATTAACATGGCAGAATAAATTGCATGTCAAATTAATAAATATTTTAATATATTTGTAGTATTTTAATTATAATATTACAAATATGAGAAAAACAAGTATCCTATGTTCATCCTGAGACCCTGAAGTATCTCTATATGAGTATTTTATCACAATTAAATTAGCGGTTTGGCCCTGTTTGCGTAAAAGACAGACAGACAGACAGAGTTACTTTCAAATTTATAATAAAGGTATGGATATGAAGAAACGTATGTTGGTATTATATAACCTAATAACGGTACATAATACATCTACATAGTTTTACTACTAAATATAATAAATTATTATTCTATTTATCGTCGTTGCGCTTGCCAAAACCGCTATGTGTTTTTAGTCAAGTTTTCAGGAGAGACAAAAAACTATCTTATTTATTAAATAATAGCTTTATCAAAAAATTATAAATGCAGTATGGTGACAAAATATGTTATGTTTGAACTGAAATACAAGCGAAAATGATCAAATGTGCCCTTCTTCTGCAATCATTTTTTTTAACCATTTTGATGCACATATCAGAATTGTCTTGTAACCACCATTTCTTACAAGTGAAAAATATGCACATATCAGTTTTGTAAAAGAACATAATCGGATTTATTTAATGTTATTATGAGAATAACAACAATGTATTAAACTTAAAACAAATATGTATACTAATGATTAGCAATGATAAACGTACGGAATTGTTGGTTTGGCCCTTTTTTACGTGAAAATGGTTAATCTGATAACGATAAAACAGTATGGTACTGGTATATTAATCTTATGGTTATTAATACTAATAATAATTAACAAAAAAATGTTTAATAGAAAACTCGAAGGGTTGTTAGAAAGTGATTAGGAAAGGTTTATAGATAGACTAAGCCTTTAATGCTTATCCCTTCAATAACTAGGTAAATTTAATTTTAATAAGCAGAGCGCGACAGTATTTCACGCCAAAACACCGATTGGCCCTGAATAGGGCCCAGGTTCGGCTTCATATGGAGTACTCTTCTCATCTCTGGGCTGGTGCATCATCATGTAACAGCTTGACCCATTTGATACATACGCATCGTATACAACGGAGAGCCGTACGGAACGTTGGAGCCCCAATGATGTGTGAAAGGCTTGACATATTCGCTTTGTGCAGAGATGTCTCGCTGTGCTTTCTCTACTGCATTTATTACGGGGAGTGTTCTGCAGAAATTTGACCTGTTACCTGCCGCCGAATCTTCTAACCGCACAGCACGTCACAAACTGAAGTATCATCCACATCATCTGGATATCCTACCTATGGCAGTGTTTTCAGGTTGATACGACATGGATACCTTCAAAAACCACGTTTTCTCCTTTTTTTCTCTGATGTTACACGAGATCATCGGCGGTGGTGGTCACTTACGATTAGGTAACCTGTACGCTCGTTTGTCTTATCTTTTTTTCAATAAACAAGGAGGGTTTTCTAAGCTGAAGCTAATAAGGATATATGCGATCGGCAATCTTGGATTCTAGATTAACAAACTTAACAACTTTATCAATCGAAAATGAAATTGCAGAAAACATAGACTTTGAATGCCTAATAAAGGAGTTTGCAGATAGAAAGGCAATAATTTAAATATATTTTTTAAATAAATGGTTATTTCATTGTACCATTCTCTTTTTTGGATGTTATTGAATTGTAGTTATGGGGCGCCGAAAAAACTTCGCCCAAGGCGCCGGTAGTGCCTAAACCGGCACTGTATACTTCAAACATGTGTATCGTGATGTGCTTGCTCTGCAGTAATGATTAAACTTGAACTTTTGGCCCTAAGCCTAAAACCATTCTCACAGGCTTCTTACAGAAGCTGACTTTCAAGAAGGATTTCTTGGTTTACTTTCAGAAGATGATTCTGGTTTGGTGGCATACAATTCCTTTATCCATGAATTAAAAGTATCGTTAGTTAAGTGTCTTCTACAATTGTATTAGGTACGCCTTTCCTATAATTCTCTGCTTCGTATTAAAGTCGAACTTTTTTTATTGTTGTATATTTCATTTATATCCATCTCCTTGAAGTTTTCTCCAGCTTGTTTATCTAGTATGAAGTGACCAGTCCCGAGATCGACTGACTTCCACCTTACAAATTCTCCAGTAGCTTCATCTAGGTACAAATGAGTCGTATTTTCAACCAATACTATACCTGCTCGCTCTGAATCTGCTATTTCTATCGGCAGTGACTGAGATTTGACCGCTGCCTCATTATATACCGATAAGGTAGGGCTCGAGTGACGGTTCCCCTTAATGTATTACATTATATAATGTATTACATTCCTCATCGAATCATTGCTGCTGGATCATAACTGCACATAACGAATTTGTCATTGCCAAAAATAAAAATTATGTGCACATATCGATTTTGTTAAATCGACTTCTAGACGGAAATACTACATATTTGTTTTTGTAGGCTATGCAGAGTACTATTTTAATGCTATTTATCGAATAAAAAAAAAATCAAAAAAATACACATAACGGTTTTGGCAAGCGCACCGACGTTATGCTACCTACAAATAAATAAAATAGATACCCAAGTTTTTTCATATGCAAATTAAAAATAAAATACGAAAAAAATAAGAAAAAAACCAGACAAGCGCGAGTCGGGCTCGCCCATCGAAGGTCCCGTACAAAAATTGGAACTCTCGAGCTTTTTCAGAAATTCAGGCTTATCTTAACCAGAGCTTTTTCATCTGATTCTGAAATTTTCATTCTGAATTAATATTAATATGAAGACCATAGATAGATCAATGAACGTAACACTTGTAAAAACATCGTTTAGTTATACATTTCTTTATACATACAAAATATTATTATACGATAGATTCCAATAACGTTTGAGTCTCGCTTATTTCGTAGATACCTCGTGTATTTGTTTGGTTCGCAAATAAAATGTTCATATGAAGATCATAGCATTGAATGTTTATTTTAGTTTCGATCATAAGGTCGAGTAACGTTATAGCAAAAAGACATGGGAATTAAGTTTTCGAATATATAATAATGTCTATCTCCAAGTACTTAGACATAATAAAATTGCAATATATATAGAGAACCTATAACCAGGACACTCCCGAAATGCGAGTTGTATTTGAATACGAAACCATGGATTTTAGGCACACAGTATTCCACTGCGCTATCATAGCCTCTATGTTACAATGTATTGAACTTCATATAGGTAAGCAAATTGTTTCATGCAAAAATATTTTAATATCTCGAAGCGCATCTAAAACTTAAATTAAAAGCACTTGAGAAAATCTTAAACTACCATTTTTCCAATTCTATCAAATAAAAAATCCATTACGTTTTGCAACCACATTGAATTACCTTGTTTTTACATCAGACTAATTTATTTTTATATTAAATGTATAAATACTTTACGTCCGTACGTTGGGGCAGCGGCACAATGTGTGACTGTAACGCGACGGTTGTGGGTTCGATCCCCACTTGAGGAAGTGAAATATTTATTAACGTTTATATTTCCATTTCCTCGCTCTGGTGTCGAGGCCAAGCGCGGCGTTGACTCCTGCCACTCAACACGCAATGCCTCCAGAATTCGGCAGAAAGTGGGGAACGAAGTGTCTTAACACTTGGCGCCCTCTGCCTACCCTGCTGTGTGCGGGATACAGCGTGAAGATGATTTGATTTACTTTACGTCATAAATAGTAACGTGATAATATTATAAGTCACATAGAATATAATTCACCACCGCACGTAGCAGCCGAATTAGGCGACTGTGCAAACAGGACAATATTTGGACAATATAAGATAAGAGGCTCTCTTAATAGTCGTAGGCAGGTAAGGTGACGCACGTATTCTGTAACTATATTTTCAATCTACGAAATAATAGAATGATAGAGCAAATAGATATAATTAAAAGATCTCTATGAAATGTTTGTAAGAAAAATGTTTAGTAAAAAATATAATAAATAGCTAAATTAATATAATTGGTGAAACTACGACTAAAGTCTAATGTGAACCGTAATAAATTACGTATATAACTATATAGGTACTATTATAAAAAACAATTATTACAAATGTGTTATACAAAATTAAATTGACTTTAATAGACGGTGTTTGACTGTGAAAATATGCAATGGACACAAAATACAAATTAAGTTAAAGAAATTTCCCCCATCATCCTATACCTAAGAATCCTATAACAATAATTTATACTAAAAGCTACACTACAAGAAATGCTGAAATTCAAAAAAAAAATGAATGATATACTGTGAAGACAAATCATTATACTAAAAAGTTTGCAATTCACCTTAATTTAGTTTTATAGTTTTGCTGAAATAAGTAGCGAAATTTTATGTAATTAGTCATTTTTCTCGTACATATTATTTCATCTCTATTTTCTTCCATTGCAATTGTAGCGGCCTCAAAAATAAATATTCTTGAATCTCGAACATTTAAAAATTCGCGCTTTTATTTCCTTGCCATATAAAATAATCTTAGTTAAATATTATTTTGACATGGCAAAGCATCCTTTTTTACTATATAAGAATGTAAATTGTTTTTGTTTCCTTTTTCTTATTTTATATATTTTTTACATAAATTATATTATTGCCTTTTATAAAATAAATAATCAATTCAAATAATTATCTATGAAATTGCGTAATATCCGAGCAAGCATGCCAATATTGAAATTGTACCTTAATATCTAATGTCTGTGGTTCCAAACCAGTAATTCTATTGGTTAAAATAAATGAAATTGAAAATGGCGCGGGTTTTATCACATCCTGTTATGTGTTGGTGAGTGCATGGCCTCGACGTTGATCCCGTTCCAAGATTTTTATTCCGCAACGCCGCAGTCTTCTTACATATGTAATGTTCAAGCAATATTATTCGTAATGGTGTTCTGTAAAAGGCCATGGATTTGATGAAAACGGTAAGGATTCCATAGTTACAGCAATATTATAAAATTTTTGTTTGGCTTTTGTTTCTTGTTTTGGTGATATTGAAACTAGCCATTACATTAGAAAAAATATCTCTTTCCAGAATTTGTGTGCACGTGGGAGGTAAGTGATAATAGTTTTCTTAAGATAGATGATTTTTAATATAGGTTTTCACGATAAAGTTATAAAGTTTGTTGATTTGTCAATACATGGCACCCGGCAACCGAGCGTTGTTACGCCATCTTATAGTCCTCCAAATGTTCCGCACATTTGTTGGCTTTGAGTTTTAACAAGAAATGATTAGAGGCAAATATTCGTGCTTTAAAAGGATAAAGACGGAGGCGATTCATTAAACATTGATTTTAGGTATGTCATTTTCACTTTTGCATTGCATCGTATTACATGACTTGACAAACCACATGTGCATAGATGGTTTTGTTGTTGTTATTTAGTCGGTATCGACCCAAATATATATTTATGTTGAATATACAGTACCTTTACACTTAATATATTTATTATCTTATTTAATACGCTTAGTGTGTAGTCGTATTTATGACTAAAGTATTTATAACCTATAAATTTGACAAGTGTAATGAGGTCCAATGTTCATATTGGGTTGTCATCCCTGGGGCCTGAACGTTTTGCATCTTCAAGGTTACTTTTCATTTCAGTTTCGTAGGTATAAATACAGCGGTGTACTTTTTTGCTACTTCTAATTAGATCATTTAAATAGTAAAAAATTATAGCAGTTACAATTGCTTCATTTGAATACTTTAATTGACTTAATTATATTAAAAAGAAAGAAGTACAGTTGCAACTCGGAATTAAATTACACTACTGTAGTATAGCTTACAATTATGAATATTATTATTTATTTGTTATAATTAATTTGGTTGACTTACTTATTACTATGTAAACTAAAATATGAGAAATTCTAAAAGTGACCAACTCTTGAGATTTCTTAATTCTTACAATTGTTTATTTTACTTAATATGAAACTTAACTTTCATTATTAAGTTATCTATACATATAATAAAATTGCAACTCTTTGTTTTTTTGTATATGGAAAATATGTGAGAACCATAAACAATTTTGCAGTATAATTAAATAAGCCATTATTGCCATTTACATTTTTATATTATTTTTAGTAAATTAATTTTGCATAAAAAAATATTTATAAAAGGTCAATTTTACAATAGTTTAAATAAATTAAAATTTATTAAAAAAATTCTAAATTAAAGCATTTTTTTGTTGTCTAACGTTTAATCAAATGGTAATTTGATTTGTATTAGAATTAACAACTATCATATCTTGTCATACATTTTCTCATAAAACTACCAAAATTTAAGTAATAAAGTAAATCAATAATAATAATTTATTTCTAAATCATACAATCATAATAAATTTTACTATTTCTTATTTATTGTTCCATCTTAACAAATGACTTGCAATTTCTTATCTCAAATGTTCACTTTATTATCATTTGAATATTTATAATTTTACATATATTATTATTAAATTATAGAATGATTATATTTTTTCTCTAATGTAATTGTTTTGTGTAATGTGTATAATAATATATTTTAACAACTTTCACACGGGTCCCGCTAGCATAGTAGAGAGATAGGAAACATAATGGGGACATGTGAACTACATTTGTCCACTTACCAGAGTGAAAAAGTGTCAGTAATTCATTCCTCTTAATGGGAATCACACCCACAACTGTTGTCTTTACAGTCAGTGCAATAATTGTAAAAATCTTAATATTATAGTTGAACCTAAAATGGATCTCTTTCTTTATTGCAATTGATATAAATATCCATATTTACAATCTACAAGCAAGAGAATATGTATTTAATCTATATTAAGAAAAGTAATATAAAAAGAAATAGTAATGCATGAGGTAATTTGAATCATATGGAAAGCAGACAGCAATATCCAATATTTTGTCCAAAGTAAACCATAATATAGATTTTTTTTATGTTTGCATAATTAAATGATTATTTTATATTCGAGGCTATTGTGGCGCAGCAGCACAATGGTGTGACTGTAAAGCGAGGGTTGTGGATCCGATCCCCACTTGAGGAAATGAAATATTTACGTTTATATTTTTCATTTCTTCGCTCTGGTGTTGAGGCAAAGCGCGGCGTTGAGTTCTGCCACTCAACATGCAATGCCTCTGGAATTCGGCAGAAAGTGGGGAATGGAGTGTCTTAACACTAGGTTCCCTCTGCCTACCCTGCTGTGTGCTACATATACTACACAAACATTATAATATCTCATAATATATTTTTACAAGTTACAGGAATTATTAAGAAAAAATAGTTTTTTTTTTAAATTATGATTTGAATGAAGATTGGTTTATTGACTATATGGTTTAATTAATTGCATGTCAAAAGTCCTTGAATTTTATTATTATAGTATGGGTTGCAAAGTTTATGGTAACAGTACTGTAGTGTAATTGAATTGCTTTGGTTGATAGACTGATGGTCTTTTTTTATATATTACCAAATTTTCTTCTTAGACTTGTGTTACTATGTATACTATATTTTTGTTGTTATATATAATTTCTGTATTTGCTAAATATGAAATTTAATAAGGTAATTTATATTTATTTAAATATGGATTTTTTTAAACACATATATGTTAGGTAACCCAATTGTTTACAATAATACATCAGGCTTTCTATTTAAGTCTATTATCCAACGCATTATGTAGTTGTTCCTCTTTCAGCCAAAATTATATTTGGCATGTTTCAGTCCAAACTCAGAATTTTTAATACTAGAAATCTTGATCTTTTTATGTATAAACATAAAATTTAAGTTATTAATTTAAATATTAAACTTATACATAAAAAATAACTTAATACAAAATATTGCAAATATAACTACCTCATTTTAGAAGTATTATAATTTTTTTATATAAATGTGTATAAAAAAGAATAGCTTTATCCCTAAGTGTACTCTACCAAGTCCACACTGCAGAAAGTGAGCAAAAATAAAAATCTAAACTAAAATTGGATGAACTAAGGTTCTACTATATAAAAGTGGCAAGGGAAACAGTATGTTAGCTTTAAGATCACTGTTGAATATCTGTGCCGTGTTGCAGGAATATGAGTTCCTAGACTTATCAGATGTGAAAGAAGCGGAACTGAGCAGTTTGCAGTGTGCTCTCTTTGAAAAAAACCCTGCTACTAAGTCCACCGTAAGCACGGGTTGGACAGGTCCTGCTGTAGGTAAGCACTCGTAATATATTTAGTTCTAGTATTACAATAGTGGCAACTAAAACTTATAGCTTACTCAAAAAAATGTAGTTAATTACATTTTATATTTTGAAAATAATATATTTATTAGGAGTCAATTTAAGACTTCTTTTAAAGGCATAACGTAAATTATCCTCCTGATTTCTAAGGGCTTTAAAACATAAATTATGTTGTACTTAAATTAGTAAAGGATAATTAATAAATTAGTTAAATAATATTGTTTCTAGATATTTCATCTTGTTCATCAAGCACGGCGGGGCCACCGACCGTGTCGAGCAGCCTGGATAGCCTGTCGGGCGGCGAGTGCGACATGGCGCCCCACTCGCCGCAGCGGAGCGCCGGCGCTCCGCCCCACGCGCCGCCGCCCTATGTCCAGCCTCCCTCCTACCCGCCGCCACCGCCGCACCAGTGGCCTGTCGCACCTCCCAATGTATACGTTAGTCAGGTCACCGCCAATGTCAACGTGCATGGATACATGGGCCAGTACTACCAGCCCCCGCAAGCGCAATACGTCCCTCCGCCCCCCCAGCAAGTGGAACGCAATTCGAGAAACCATAGAAGAGACCGACGCAGCAAACGACCTCCGTCTCCTCCTCAACCACAACCGCCACCATATTACGTTCCCTATTCACAATACTATCCCGCTGCACAAGCTCAAGGCGCCCCTTTGTACCATCTCCCCATGTACCAACCCTTGGTGTATGGGCCATACGCATACCCGCCATATTACCCAGAATACCCAATGCCAGTAGAGGGCGATGCTGAAAAGGGACCAGATGAGTATCAGCAAGAAGTAGTGATGGAACAAGAAGCAGTGGACGCATATTACGCGACAGCACACTACGGCCCGCCCTATGGGCCCCCGGTCGAGGGTGGAGTAGAGTACCTGCCTCCCATGTATATCCCACCACCTCACCACCCAGCGCCGATGTCCATACCACAACAGCCGCCACATCAATCAACCCCCCATCAATTTAATGTGCATGCTAAGAATTTCGTTCAAGGTCAAAATCACAACAAAAACTACACTCCTGATAGGCCACAGGAACAAAAACCTGTAACTGCGACAACATCGGCATCAGCATCAGCAAATATAACTGAGACACTCCCCATAAAAGACCTCAAAATAAGTAAGGGACCAGGAAGTCCAAAACAAGAGAGGATAGATGCGTCTGTAAAGCCTGCTCCAGTGCATGAAAAAAGCTCACCAACTCTGAAAGATCCTACTAAACCAGCCTGGATTCCAGATAATAAACCAGTAGAAAATAGTCAGCCTCAAAATGTAACAAAAACATTTAACCCTGCATCGACGGCACCTCCTGTGCAAGTTGCAAGCACTAAGGTCCCACCAGTATCTGCAAAAACAACGAAAGGGCCAACTGCACCATTTTCCACAGGAAAACAAGCACCGAAAGCACCTGTACCTGCAGCAGTGCCTGTTCAACAATCAGCATCTACACCGAAAGCGCCGTTCGGCAATCGGCAAAGACGGGAAGGTAACTCGAATCGGTCACCTTCAAATGATAATAATGAGAATGATAAACCTGCACAAGTAGAACATGCTAAACGAGAGCCCCCCCTGCCGCCCAGCAAAGCTCCTATGCCGATTTCCATAACCCTACATGCCCAAGGGCCTCCAGTAATTGTTACAAACAAATCACCGTTTGCACACTCGAGAAAAGCAGCTGTAGTACCTGAACCTACTCCAGTCCCTCAGCCGCCGCCGCCGGCACCGACTGCTTCAGACTTCCCCCCTCCCCCCACTCCTAGAATCAGGGGAGAACCCGTACCGGCCCCCGTGGTACAGCCACAGCCACAACCCGCCCCAGGGAAATCATGGGCAAGTCTCTTTTCCAACAAACCAAGCAGTTTGTCGGCAACTTCTCCCATTGTACCTATAGATGAACCGTCCAGTCCCACAACTCTGACTCCACCAGCAGCTACGAATATACAGAAACCTGTCGCAAAAGTGCCACCATTTGACGCTTCGCCGTTGCAAACTTCGATAGATAAGTTGTCGACACCCAGAGTAGTGTCAGGAACACCTACAATATCATACTCCGAGAAAACATCAGTGAATGCTGTGAGCAATGTCAGTACACCTACTATGCCCACTAAACCAGTGACTACGCCGGCTTCAGATGTCCGTGAAGTACCAATACAGAAGGACAATTCACCAGCAGTACCAATACTGCCGTCACCATTCAGCGATGACCCCAATTCATATAGGATGGGAGGTAATTATATTTTTTATGTTAAGATAATGTAAGTGTTAAGATAATGTTAAGGTAAAGAATGATTAGCATTATAAAAAGAAAAGAAAAGGTATTAATTATAAAATTTTAATTCATAATTTATACTCAAAAACATTTGATTGATACCTTACATTTCAACTCATTAACATTTAATTTAGTGATGTTTTTCATTTACATAATATTTTGTTATAAATTTAAATCACAAAAACATATTTTTCAGAGTTCCTGTCTAAATATCAACTGGACCATCGTCCGGTGTCGCTGTTGCCGCGTGGTCTTACAAATCGTTCAAACTACTGCTACGTGAATGCGATTTTACAGGCGTTGATAGCTTGTCCTCCCTTCTACAACATGCTGAAGGCCCTCCCCTACCAGACTCGACGTGGGAAGTCTAGCACTCCCGTTATTGACTCTATGTAAGTATTTGTTTACATACTTTACATTTCTGTTATGACAAAGAGTGCTGTTGACCGCCACTCAACATCTATGTCACGATGCCGGGCGGAGATCTAAAAGAAAGTAATAATTTTATTCATAATAAGTTACATACTTGCTTCATTTTTTGAACATCAAATAATTTGCCACCAGTTCAATAAACTTCGAGTTTAAGAACTGGCCAAGAAACTCATTGGGATGTTGTTTTTTTTTTCTTTTTTCGGAAAAAACATTAACTATCTAACATGAATTTCAGGGTCGAGCTATGCTACGAGTTCAGTCCGCTAGCGACCACCACTCGGCGAGGTCGTAACGAGCCTGCCTCCGGTACGGCGCCCGCGGTCCCCGCAGGCCCTCCACTAGATGGATCCGCGGGGCTCCGCGTACTACGGGCGCTCCGCCCCTTCCCCGGCAGCCAGGAGGGGAGACAGGAAGATGCTGAGGAGTTTCTGGGATGTTTGCTTAATTCACTCAATGATGAGATGCTTGAGGTATATTGTTAATATTGTTGGTTTTGTACAATCGTTATTTAGTGTTTCGCTTGCTACATCCAGATGAATTACTTAATCCAAATATCTTTACCTGGGTAAACACAAAAAAGTACATATATTTAGAAATCTTTGATATTCAAGGCTGTTTTATGTTTAAACCAATCTCTGGAATTGGTTCTTATCAGTATTTACCCATATGTAAAATTGACACGGTAAGAAGTGATGTTATTCTATGTAAAGAAGTTGAAATTAAATAGTATACTTTTGGGGTATTTTAGCAGTTAATATAATGATCTTAATTTGACTAAACAGAATAGAAATCCCACTAATATCTTTTTTACTTAGAAGCTTAGCAGCCAATGCATAATATTGATAAATTTTCTCTTATATATATTTTTAAAGAAAACTAGTATATAAGTAGCCTTATTTAGTAATATTTAATTTTGTAAATAACAATATTTTTCATCTTTTCAGTTGATAAAGCTGGTGGAACCAGAAGAACCAAAAGATACTAATGGAAAACCAAATGGTATTGTTCCCCAAGAACAACAACAACAACAACAACCTATTGAGGAAGATGATGATGATGATGAATGGAAGGTACGTATATCTATTCTCCAAGATATTATTAAAACTCAAAAAAATGGGTGTTACATCTATATATATATAATAACCTCTGGAATATGTCTAATAGCAAACTTATATTTTTGAACTGTAAATGGTGCTTTTTATGGTGCTAATTTATTATTTAAAAGTAAAACATATAACACAGCAATAAACACGTTATATTCACAGGTAATGGGGCCCCGTAACCGCGGCGCGGTTGAACGCCGCTGGGCCGCGCGTCGCACGCCCGTAGCTGATATATTCCGAGGCCGTACTCGCCTCCGGCTGCATAGGGCGCAACATCATGACGTCACTGATGCTGTACAACCTTTCTTTACACTACAATTGGATATTGAGGTTAGTTTTTTTTTTTTTTTAGTTTCACGCTTTATGTAGTATATAGCAGGGTAGGTTAAAGGTAATATTATGCACTGCGTTCCCCACTTGCCAGTAATAAAAGTACTCCATTCAGCCAAGTGGGAATTGAACGCACAACTGTTACATTTACAGTAATGTATGCTGCTACGAGTTAAACAAAAAAATAAAATGATAATAATTCCATTTTCAGCGTTCTGTCACAGTCAAAGATGCACTAGAACTTCTATCAGGCAAGGACACCTTAGAAGGAGTCTCGGATGCCTGGCAACAACTTTCATTGGAACAGCTGCCAGTGGTCTTGCTGTTACACCTAAAGTGCTTCCAGCTGGACTCTGAGGGCCACACCGCTAAGATTGTTAAGAACATTGACTTCCCCATTGACCTGAAAATTGATCAAAGTATGTAATATTTTCATTTTTTATTTCGTTTTTCTTTTTCGCCTTCTTGGTTTGTTATAAAAAAGTAGAGAGAACCTAGTATGAAGAAATTCTCCATTGCATATTGGATTAGTGAACTCTACACCATATTTTATTTTACCACATAATTGAAAATATTTACATCAATCCCATTTACAGTACACTGCCCCACTGTCATTGCCTTTGTATTTTAAATGTGAAATTATATAAGAAACTGCATAATCTTTGTAAAGTTTCATGTATCTCCCACATTTTGTGGAGTTACCTTAGTGACACATTAAATATTGAAATATTAATTATGAAAACATCCAATTAGTGTTTTTCTATGTACAAATATTAAATTTATTTAATGTGTTAAAATTAATATGTGTTTGCATTTCATGATCTGATTTTTTAAAACAATTATTACTACTACATTACCATTTATTATTTTTACTATGATGCTATAAATTTTTCGTCTCTGAAAGCGATAAAAATATCGCCATTTTGTGGACAACTTGAACTGAGTAATTAAATTAAATAAAACTATTATATAATAATAATTCTTTAAAAGTACTTGTTTATTAAAATGGTAAATATTAATATCCACAGAGATAATGTCAACAAAGTACTCGACAAAGCAACGTCAATACAAACTGTTTGCTGTTGTATACCATGAAGGAGTGGAGGCTGTGAAGGGTCACTACCTTACCGATACTTTCCACGGGCAAGCTGGTTGGATCAGGTATATAAAAAAGTATATTTTAGATTTCTAGTCTTTATACATTTTATTTTTCTGTTTACTATTTAAATGTACACATTACAAACTCATTGGTATAGTGCACTTGTATAGGCCCTTTACACAAAGGCCAACATAACGTAATACCGTTATAAATAACACAATAACTAGACCAGCCCAAATAAATTTTTAGAGCTCATGTAAGAAAATATTTTACCACAGTCATGAATAATAATAATTTCTTATATTGTAAATTAATAAACTTAATGAGGGGTAATTTAAGGGTTAAACATTTCTTATAGCAATCACTCAAAAATGTTTTGAAAACGTTAATATATAGAAAAAATAACAGTATAATCATATTGCACTAAAATTATAAGTTGCAAGCTTAAGTAAGTACGCCTGTAAGTGGGATACATATTAGTTTTTAATTTAGATGCTCAAGTTTTTATTTATGAATGTTGTATATGTTATATTATGCTGTTGGTGTGTCTAAATACATAAATAAATAATATAAAATGAGATATACAATGATGCTACTTATTTTTCGTCTCTGAAAGTGAATAAAACGCTTGTATGTAGACAAACTTTACTGAGTTTATAATTTTTTTTAATATATAGTCTTTCATAACCTTGAACAAATATTAAAATTTCATTCTATTCTCAAGGTATGATGATTCCACCGTAACCCAAGTGACAGATGCCCAAGTATTAAAACCGAAGCCTCCGAGAATGCCGTACTTGCTAATGTATCGTAGACATGATACACTGCTACCACATCGCAAGGAATAAGGCCTACAATAAATATATAAATTCTAAGTGTACTGTCAAAAAATAAATATATAGATATATAATAAAAAGTTATAAAATGGACAGTGAGCAACTGTGACGGTGTATAGTGTAAGTTACGTGCCTCGGAAATGCACAACGAAACTATTTATAAGTATGTGTGTCTATGTAAGTTGCTAACTTTTTAATTTTATTAGCTATGGATATTTTTTTTTTAACTTGGCACTACTAGTCTAACTTTAATTAGTTGGCAACATATTTGATTTTCTTTTTTAGCACAAATGTCTTGTAACTGTCCCATTTTGATTTCCATGCCTTTATTGTGTAGAATTGGATATTTCTAGAAAACTTCAACTGTTATTTAATGTAAATAGCGCTAGTTGTAAATAACTTATGAATAAGATAAAAAATGTCCTGATTTTGTTGTTTTTGAATATTTAATTTTTATAATTCAATAAAATTAAATTATATCTTATATCTGCTTTTAGTTGAAAGTGGTCTAACCTATGTAAATATTATATGTATGGAATTTACTATTTAAGTTCTTGATTGTAAATGGACATACATTTTTTTAAATTCATAATGTATATAGATATTGTAAATTAACACATATTATATGTCTTGTCACTCCTTTTTATTATTATTAGTGTTAAGACTTTGACAATATGGAATTGTGTTATAAATTTTTAAAAAATGTAAAAAAAATAATGTTACTGTTGAACTTCGTACATGATTCTGTATTGATTATCTTTCTTACACAAAAACATCAGGAAATCAGTGAATTGATGGAAAGTACAAAGAATAAATTAAAAAAATATTGTGATAACAGAAAAGTGTGCATGTTTTGTTTTTATTCTATATTTCTCATATATTTTGCATTGTAATGTACTTTAAAAATATATATATATATATTATTACGTCAGTACTAAGTGCATGCCAATAAAAACGAAATGTGCATTGAATGCCAGAATGCATTTTTAATAAAATAAAATACAGGAGTTGACTTAAAATTTCGTCCTAGATTTTTTTAATATAATATTATAGAAGGGTTTGATTGACAAGATTTTGTAGGGTTTTATGAAACGGTGCTGCGACGGACTGATCATAGGTGGTGTGCCCTTGTAATGTGATACCAAGTGAAGGACAATTGCTATGACTTGTCTAATATTATTGTTATATTGTAAGTGTTAAATATATAGATTATATATGGCGCTCCCAATTATACTGAGATTCTTTGAGGGATCTGATATACATAGACCACCATGTAAAAAAGATTAAAATAAATTACTAAATGTATGTCTATAAAATAGAATATTAGGGATAATATGCCATATTGCTAAAAGTATTTAGAGTTTTCTTATACATGAAATAAAATAAATATATTATCTCTACTGAAAGGTGACCCTCAGAGATCTTAGAATACTTGAAGTACCAAATATGTTAACTGTCTGGCCTCTGGGTGTCTGTTTTTAATATTATTCAAAATCAAACTGAAATATATAATTTCTGTTGAAATTTTTGGTATTTTGTAATGAATATCTGATCTTTTGTATTGAAAAAATTGTATGAATTTAACCATAGTATGTTTTTGTAAGTGACTAGTTCTATTGTAGCTTTGTAAGAATCTGAAGTAAAGCATACGTGATCTCAAATGTAATATAATGTAATAATTACACCTATTAGTTACGAGTTGTGAAGGCAATATATCGAAGGCCTTTTCGAAAGATTTGAAACATGCCGCATGGGTCAAAGTGAGCAGAGATCAGTCTCGATAAGTTAGCCTCTTTGGCCCTCGCGTCCAAATAATATTTTGCTAGAAAAAATAATCGTAATATAATGTTTGAGTTTGCTACTAAATAGAGCTTTTCTACTTAAGTGTTATAAAAATTATCTAAAAAACAATTTGGTTGGAGTCCAATTGTAATAAAAAATATTTTAGTCTTTAAATTAGTCAATTTAACTATTATTATATATAATGACGATCGATATAGATTTAGTTTTATCGTTTCTGGTACAGAGTTGTTTACGACTAATATTCTAAGCCTTTTATATGTACGAGTATAACTTGGTTGTTGTTCATTTACTCGGAATTTGGGTAGCTCATATTATAATTAGATATATGTTTTGGCAGTGTGTTTGTTCGTACACTCCTACCTACCACATACCTATTTCTTTTATCAATTGGTCATGTGCAAATTGGTATGAGCCAAGGTGTAGTGTACTATATATTTTTTTAATCTTGCACTATATTTTTAAGCTTACACAGTCAATTAAGTTGTTAATAAAATTTATTATTTTCTTTTAAGATATATGAACTTAGTTTTATTTAGAAAGTAAATTTGTTATTTTGTGAGTATACTTTGGCTCATAATCCAAACATACATTTGAAATTTAGATCCTAGATCGTGGGCAGGACTGAAATAATTTTAAAATAAATATAAAATATCAGATCATCTATTAACTGTATTTGCACAAATGTTTTTTTTTTAAGTTGTAATGTTGTTCCTTATAGTGAGTGACTTGATTGTTTAAGTAAAACAGTGGAGCGTACACTTATTACATTTTATTATTCTATAATATATATATTCATACTTTAGAGCTATTACATTTTTTCAAATACATGATTATATTATTATTTTATACATAACGATGTTAGTGATTAAAAAAAATATTAAACTATATTAACTACTGCATTTGTGCATATTCCTAATATATGAACAAATGAAGGTTTTTTAAGTAATATAGATGTCGGTAATGTAAAAAAATTAAGCATGTGTGTGTACATGAATTTTTTTTTTGTGTATGCTCCTCTCGTGAGACTGAACGCAGGGTCCCAATGCAGATTCGTAATTTATGAGCACATTAGTAAGATAAGATTTTCATATAATTGCTGCCTTTTAGTTAAGTATATGTTGCACATTATATATACTGAAGTTCGAAACTTCTGACCAATTTAAGCTTCTACGTCTAATAATCGTTTGATTTGTTAAAGAAGGTAATATATAAATGAATTTATTATCAATTTTTTTAATTAGGATATATTATTATGTAGTGTATTAAAGCCGCACTCCTATTTACTAAATCAATCCTATCCATCAGCTGTTGGCTGTGACGTCACATAGGATTAAATGATAAACTTTAAAGGCCAGAATCCATCTTGTAATATTATAATTGTAGGTGGATATAATTATTAAAATATATATATTTATGTCTCATATAAATAATTTTGTAAATGTGGAGTTGACCCTTAAGTGGAGTTTTATTAATATTATGATTGTTTGAGCAACTTTTTAGTAAATTTTTAACAACATTGCTCATAATTAGTATCTAACATGATTTTTATTTTGATGTTTTTTTTTTCTTTTAACAGTAATTTTCACAGCTACCTTCATAAATTATTTATGCTTCATACCATCGTTCAGATTTTTAATGTAGATATAGTTAATTAATGTTGTTTTAGTTTGTCGTATTTATAGTGAACGTTCCTGATGTAGCTTAGATCGATCAAAACAACTGAGTGAGCATTTTAATTGTTATTTTTAAGTTTCTTGTATTTGAATGCTCTTGTGCCAATAATGAGTCGTATGAAATCTTAAAATTAACACAATTCAGTCAATTTTATCTACTTTTTTTTTTATTAAGTATATACAGTTTGTATAAATATTAGTGGATGTTAGTGTAAAGTGGTCTAATTTATAATTTTATAAAATTATAATGCGTGTTTTAAATCTATTGGATATAATTATATTGAAATTATTAATATCTATTTGTAATATACGTAAATAAATATACATCTTTTTTTAATTATTTAAAATATCAGTTATGACTTTGACCACTTTCATTAATGTCGCTCATTATGTCTATAAAAAGGATACGTTTTAATCATTTATACAGTCTGCGTGTTTTAGATAGATATATTTAATTTTCAACAGTTTTAAAGCAAATCTGATCATATTTATATTACGTGGATGTGGAATCTTGAGTTTTACATGACAAAGCTAGGGTGGCGTCTAACCGTATGACATGCTGATATACAATATAAGGCTACAGTCACACGAAGTTTTTGACAGCGATAATTGGTTGCATGTTAAAGGTTTATTTTTAAATATATAAATTTCCTATATACAAAAATCAAAAATCGTAAATTAGTCGCACTTTGATTTAAGAAACTCGTGTGCCTGCAGCCTAACACTTCTTATTTCTAGTCCCAGATCGAAATTTTTATATTCGGTGCAATGAAGAATATCGAAAAAAAATAACTAAATTAGAACTAAATTTATCGAAATAGCTGTGCAATAGTATTATAGCTAATAATAGTACTATAGCTGGATGTTACAATGAACGGTTGCGGTCTATATAGGTACTTAGATTTTAAATGCATCATTATTTTTATATGAGAGGATCATTATTTAAGTTATGTTTAATTATAGTTTTAAGATCCAAGGCTGTATTAAAGTGTGTCCCAATGACTTACGATTTGTATTGAAACTGTAACTTGTAGGCCACTGCCTTCTCGAATATTCTAAAATATTTCCTAATAATAACTAACAATTACTGAAACAAGAAAATCTAATTCCTAAAATTTCGAATGTGTACTTTTTGTGTACAATTTTTTTTAATATATTCTCCAATATTAAATATAAACTAAAGTCTGAAAGTTACAGTTTTAATATAAAATATTTAATTTTTGTTCACTTTTTATTTGAAATGTGTAAATAATATACTCTACTGGGTGTAATGGGCGAGGCCAGTCTAAGATCAAAGCTTGTATAAGCGTTGTCCATTATGACCAGAGCTCTTAAGTTGTTAAAGTGGATGTGTGTATGACTAATTATAAAATAATCCTTTATTTTGGTAACAAATTGGTGTTATGAAAAATTTTGTGAATAAAATATGGTGTCATTCTGAGCTGTTTTGTTTTATTTTTATTATTTAAGCGTTACAGGCATGTGAATATAATTTTCGATCAAGGGTAGTTTACCCGTGACCATGGACTAACGCAGTGTTTGGAACGTCGAATCTCCAAAAATGTATTTTTACAAGTTGTATTTTTCTAAATTATACGCGATTAATTCGGTTACATTGTTTCATTTAATATGGAAAAATCACGAAAATAAAAGATTTTATTAGGAAAATGTAAATTAAAAAGTCACCATAATTTTTCAAAATGTGTATTTTAAGTTCTACAACAGTTATATATATGAAATAAGTCCCCTTTTTCAAGCTTGTTTTATATTATTAGATAATATAATTACAAACACCTATTTTTCATTTGCAACCATATTCTGTAACAAACCAACGTATTTTAATAATAAGAAAGAGTCCAAAATCTAAAGGTCATCTTGGTGCAGTAGCACAGGGGATTGTAAAACCGATAGTTGCTAATGCGATTCACATTGGTAAAGAATTACTTTTCATTGGCTAGACAAATCCCGGCGGATAAGAGGAAAAATATTGAATGCGCCATTGATACAATATCAACCTTATCCTATTAGACTGGCTAATGGTCAAATCTGATGGTTGCAGGTTCAAACTTTTTATTTCGTTTACTGGTTTAATTATCGATTTGCGTAAATTATATTTCTCAAAGTTTGAAAATTCCGAAATCTTAACATAATTGTTATTTTAAGACCAATAAAAGTGTAAACTTAACGACAAATAATATTTGAACTCCTTATCACTTATCAGCACGCTAATCCAATGGCAAATCAAATCTTAGAATAAACCATTTGCAGTGCACCAATAAATATGTGAATAAACAAATAAAAATGTATGTAAGTATACCCGAACACGAAATTTAAATACGAGATACAATGTCATATAAACGACTGTAGGCAGCAAAGTGACCACGGTCAGTATCCACCCAGCCGTGTCTGACTGCAGCGAGACCAAGCTCGATAAGAAGTTTACCTGTAAACATTACCATTAATTGTATTAGGTACAAGCAACGTAAGCTCAATCGTTATAAAGCATCCGGGGAGTCCCCGAATACGGGCTAACGACTACTGTTAACATACGGCATGTGGGTATTCCTTAATATGTAGTCTAATAACCTATGAAATTCATATGTTTATTAAAAAAGATTTATTATAGGTATTCACAGAAAACACACAAAAAAATAATCGAAACTAACCAAAAGCATAATAGGTGCTAACGCCCAACAAATTCTTAAGAAAACGCAAGGGTATTCCCCCACAGCGAAGTAAACGTCTTCACAGAACGTCGTTTGTCCATAGACGTATGTGATAATTATCGATATTGCCGCCGCTATGGGGATACGGGGTTTGGTTACCGGCCACGTCATAAGGAAATTAAGGATGTACATTCCACCCTGTAATTATTTAGGTTAATGAATATCTATAGAGCTTTAATTTTAAATTGAAAAAAATAATGTTAAACCACGTACGGCCTTATATAAAACATCATAATATTTTAATCTTTGACGGGCTCTCCAATAAAGTTGTCGATTTTCACTTCCGACAATGATATCAGGGCCAGGCGAGACATTATTATATAATTTAAAAATAATATACTTACTCAGATATATTTAATAGATATATAAAATCTACAAGTTTAATAGATATATAAAAAAATATTTTACCTGCGTACAAAGAGTAATTATTCCAATAACACAAAACAATACGCAAGCCAAAATGAGAAAAGCCCACTTGACTTTTCTTATTGAACGTCCGGTGAAGGTTGACATAATTGTTTGTATAAGCAATGCCTGTTTGTTCAAATAAACATTATTAGCATTACTTACTTACTATTTATGGGTTAAGTGAAATATCTACAAGAGATCGTCGTGGCGCTGGGGTACAAGCTTGAGACTGTAACACGACGATTGTAGGTTCAATTCCCACTCGGGAGAATTAATTATTTTGTAATAATATTTTAATTTTGCTTCGCTCTGTTACCAATACAAAAACGCGACGTTAAATTTTGCCATTCACATTCTCGCATGCAATGCCTTAATAAAAAACAAAAAATCGAAAAACGAAAAATCATCTACTACAATCTCCAATTAAGTATAAGTTCTTATAAATTTGAAACTAGTAATATATAATTACCGTATATGACACAGAGAGTACAAAAAGAGTGAAAAACACTATAGCCGACCAGAATTGGCTCCCTGGTACTCTCGACACGTAGTCTGCCCATAATATTATCGACGATGATGATCCTATAAAACAATTTCTTATTAACATATCACTTATCTTTTTAAAACTCTAGTTTTGAAAAAATAATACACACACAAATTAGCCGAATCATTCTATCGAGTGGGATACGAAACAATGATAACTTTTTTTTCCGTTTTACGCTTTTCCCGCACAGTAGGTAAAGTAGTTTAGTAATAATGGGGTGCGTATATATATAAATTATTTAAACATTATCAAAAAATAATTAAAACAATAAATACAAAACAAGAACAAACCTTTCCAAATATTAGTACTATTATCATAATCGCTATATAAAGCACCGTGACAACCCCCCAATGTCAAAGCACTGATCGTACAACTTAGTTTAGACATAGCGAAAGCGAACATGGACGTGTTGCCTAATGGGTGCTTGCCTTTCGGACAGTACGAACCAAGCATTATCAATGTTCCTTGAGATATCGCCATTTGGAGGAACGAATATTCTAACGCTTCTTGCCAAATCTAAAAAAGCGTTAGTAAAAAGTGTTAGCCAAATAGGTATATTATATACAATCGCGTGACTAAAGGGTGGCACGACTGGCACAATGCGAGAGGCCCCCAATCAGAAGATATTGCCTCTGAGCAAGCAAGGGGTTGCGAGTTTAACAGTGTCCTATAACTTATAAACAAAATTCAGTTGTAAATATATATTTTATACAAATAGGCCCTTAAAATCAATTAAGGTTGGATACAACCAAAGACTATAATATAAATATACATATTTAATTAAAATTTAAAATTTCAGTTAAGTTATTTATTAAAATTAAATTACAATGATGATTTTTTGTAGGGGCCCCCAAGATTTGAATGAATTTGCCACGGGCCTCATTCTCAGATGCTACAACTATGCCTCTAATTACTTATAATGTTTTCCAACAAATTTTACTGCAATATTTTTAATGAATTAGACTTTATATTATTTTTTATATTGGTGATCGGACGAGAACCGGTGTGTTCAACGTGATATGGACGTTGGCAAAACATCCAAATATACAAGCTTTTATCAAATTACAAAAAAAAAATCTTTTTCATATATACAATATCTATTATCATAAAATAAATAAATACAAAAAAAATAAAAACAAAATATTAACAAAATAAAAGAAACTCTCCGGCGGGGAATCGAACCCCGGTCTCCCGCGTGACAGGCGGGGATACTTACCACTATACTACCGAAGATAGTGACAATGAGTCTTAAAAACTAATTTTATATGTACAGTGTGGTCGATTAATTGTAGTTGCCCTATGTTTAACTATAAATGGCTGCGCAGATTTGATTTTAGGATTTTAACTTTGAATTATTTACTTATTTTCTCTTGAGTGAACAATGCGCAAAAACTTAAAAAGCCTAGCTTCAAAGCATGTGCATATCTAGAATTATTTTTTGAGGCTTGTCCTGGACTTTAGGTTTGAACAGGTTTTTTTGTTAATTTTTCAGGGTATAATTTTTATTAGTAAATTTTCTGGGGAGGGTACGGACCAACTGGTCCATGCTCCTCGACCATACTCTACATTAAGTGTTTAGTTTACCAAAGAACCTAATATATAATACGTTTTTTACTTTAGGTAATTATTTCCAGAATATTAGAGAACGCAGTACTAAGACTATTCCTACAATATTATTAATTAATCTTGACCTCTTTAAATAAAACTACAGTTTTAACTACTCTATAAAAGCCTAATACAATTTCCTAAAGCCATAAAGCCTTATTCATTAAATAAATTTCGTTAATCGCTTTAGAAATATAACATAGCATAGTTTAAAATTTAGCAAAATAAACACCTGAAAACTATTAAAAATGACACCCCAGTCGCATTCATAGAACATTCGAGTCGCTCCTTTCAGCCTCACCACACCGACTGCGCTAGTTGTCAAAACGAAAAACGCTAAGATATCCTTGAAGAGAACCATCTGGAAAAAAGGTCATTCTTGTAACATTAGTCAATAAGGCTACATAGATGACTGAGACCTACTGTGAATGTTTAGATTTTAAGTAAAATATTATTACATAAGTAAAATACACACAGAAATGGTATTTTAAATAATAATTTTATATTATTATTTCCTTACAAATAGAATTTAAAAATATACATAAGTATATAGTACCTTCGAATAGCTGTAGACTCGTTTGCAAGAAATGAAATAAACCAATATCCACGATACAACATAATACACAGTCAGCTCGCTGACGACATTACCAAACCCGCCTTGTAAGCCATCACGTTTTAGATTCAAGACAAAATTACTATAGGAAAGAAAAAAAAATTATAAAATAATCTACAAATACAAATACTTTTTAAAAAACAACCAAGCGTTTTTCTTGTTACACTGGGAGCCATTTTATTTTAATTTTCAATTTCTTTTAAATATTAACGACTAAATTGACGGAACCCAACATCGCACTTTGTTCGACTAAGTGAGTATATAGATGAAACAAAACACTGTGTGTTAAATATAAATAAAAATCCAAATGAAAATCTCACTTATACTACTATTGGGTATGACATACTCTTCAACTGTAACATTGCATAAAAGCAGGTTGTTTTTGCCACATAGCTTGGTAGGCAGTTCTCTTTGCCTCTAACTCAGTTCTTATTGCCATGAATTCACGCATTTCCTCACTTTCCGTCCAAATTCCAAACATGGCCTCTTAAAAGAATTAAGATAATGTTATAACAGCTTCACGGTAGGCAGAGGGAACCTAGTATTAGGGAACCTAGTATTCCCGCCGAATTCTGGAGGTATTACGAGTTCAGTAGCCGAACTTAAAAACGTTATAATTTAAACATAAAATACTAACAAAAAGAACGACTGGGCCGGCGTTTCACTCCCCTTAGGCAACGGTCGGTGCCTGGCAGCACAAGGTGGATGCGCAGACGCAGCACAATGTAGCCATGGCAAGAACGAATGTATGGAATGCACCACTAGAGCCATGCTCCACGCACTTATCGCACCCAGTGACAGTATAGTGAACATGCACGATATGAGCATTGATATACCGATACCTTGGGAGAAGTTTTGATAATATTATAACTTAACCTAATATTAATATTATAAATACTGCTGTTGTTTTTTGTTGGACTCATTATATTGTCTTTTTTTATAGATATTGTTTTATTGAATTCTCATTTTACAGTGCCTAACTACTTATGCTACGCATTTTAAAAAAAAAACAGGTAAACATTTATAACAAAAAAAAAAAAGAATAATTATTATGTCCTCCACAATTAGATTATAATGCTTCTATTTTATATTTCATGATTATTCATAGAATTAAAAATATAATTATATCGTACATCGTAACTAACCTCTTGCCACAGGCGCCATATCCCAACAATTAAGCACACCTTTCTTAGTAACAACTCCGAGAGCCAATTCCAAGTAAAAACATGGATACGCAAATATTATACTAAATACGTTATAGAGGAAAAGAAAAGGAATTAATCTTTTAAAATCATGTATATAGGGATGCCACCATAATTGGACAATGCTGATGCAGGCTGACATCACCAGCTCTCTGTAACTTATATTATTGGTCCATCGGTCTTGGATCTAGATATAAAATGAGTTATTTAAAGAAAAAAATATTTTGTAACTTGTAAGTAGGAAAAATGCTTAAGTTAGTAAATATTCAAGAATATTCTCAACATTTTGTTTTGAATACATTTATTAAATTTCCTTTGCTTAGTGTGTATATAAATTTTTACTAATTAAAAAAAATATTTAATTATTTTAATTTAAGCTTAGTTCATAGTATAAATAAAAGTATAATTACCAAAGGCTCTTCCGTTAGTTCTGTATGCACACTTTCCGTTGTACTTTTTGTGTGAGTACTCTGTAATTTTTTATTCGGAATTAGATTAATTCCTCAATTCTAAAGAAGGTAATAACAATACAAAAAAAAATTCTTACCGAACTTTCGCTCATTGTAGCGATAATTTGTAATTAATATAAATATTTATCTTTTCTACAATACGAAAACGATTGAGTTGTGTAACCATCAATCAAAATATAATGTCAACTGTCATTAATTACTTTAAAAATAAATAATAAAGGAGAAAGTTTATTTAATTAGCACAGAAAAGTCAATATTTATCAAAATTGGCATATTCAAAATATTTTTTTCTGTGATGACAATTTTTTATGGTTTGGAGACTAAATTGTTACATAATTTTAAATGATATATAATGTATAGAGGAACATTAAAACATACATAGACAATTTCACGCTTTATCCCTAGCACCCTGCTAGTCAGAGAGAACGAAGCGCCAAACGCTACGCTCTCTACATACCTCTTTCGCCTCGTCCACCTCTTCATACATGCCCTCCGGGGGATCCTCATGCTTTTTACGTAACCTTCCTCCAGTATATTTAATACTGTGTTTTCGAAGGCCAACCGAGGTCTCCCCCTACTTCTCTTACCGCTCACTTTTCCATCATAGATCTTTTTTGCCATTCTTTCATCACTCATTCGTTCGACGTGCCCAAACCAGCTGAGCACGTTCTTCTTCATTCTCACTGTGACATCCTCGCTAGTACCTGCCATTCTGTGTATCTAACATTAAAACAAAGTTTGTTAATATAACAAAATTTATTAGGTCAGCTATAACAATTCACTTTACACTAAAAATAAAATAAACTAATATAACGATACACTTCAAATCAAAACTTTCGACTCGTCTGATAAATCATAAACAGTTTCCGAAACAAAACTAATACCTTACATTATAAATTCACACAAAAATTATATCTACACCTTGAAAATAACGTCTCAGGAAAAAAAATAACATAAATGAATATTAAATATCTAAAGATAATAATTATTATACTATTGACAAACGAAAAAAAATAAGAGCCGTTATTAGGAATACACAAAAAATATAGCAGATTAAATAATAATGCAAAATAATAGTCTCTTGTATTTTATTTATAGAATCTTATACGGAAATAGGTAAATTTACCTAAATTGCAATTTTACATATAAATATATACATATACGTATATACATATACATATATGTACATAGCGAATTTATGCTTTTGCTATAAGGCAATAAATTTCATTACGACATATTCTATATAATTATTTAGCTTTACTTATGAGAAATATTGCCTGTTTTATTAATTAAGATCAGGACATGTCAAACATTATTATAGGTTTATAATTATAATGCCTAAATTTATTAATACGTGCAGTCTTCATTGCAATATTTTGAAAAATCATTAATTAAATGTCACTTTAACACATGGGCGTAGGAATAGGGCATGGGGTGGGGTCCAGGTGGTCCGTACCCTTCCCTAAATAGTCTAGACCCTACCCTAAAAATTTTACTTACAAAAAAATACCCCAAAAATTTAAGAAAAACAACATTTACACGAACATATCTGTTAAAAGCTAAAGTCCCTCCCAGAAAATATTTCTAGATACGCTAATGCTTTTCCAGTAATATTAATTATTATTCAGTTACACGACAGTAAACTTTGCGCGAGTTTGACGACAAATAAGATTTTTTTACATTGTAAGCGTTATTACTTAGAAGTATAAAATAAATGTTACAAATTTCAGTTCAGATTTGATGTTATTCGTATTTTTTCATCTATAACGATCTAAGTATTAGCAAAAAAGTTGATTGACTTCATCTTTTATCGTTAAATGTCCAATAAAAATCAATAGTAATCGATGACTTATGTAATAGTAATCGAAAAATCAATAGTAATCGATGACTTATGTAATACGTAATATTTGGAAAGTCTTCATTTATTTATTTCGTTTAGTGGACTATTGTACATCATTAGATTTCTTATAAACGACCTATTTTAAATAAATATACTTTAAACAATTTTAACAAGTTTCTTTGCAAAAAAGCTTTGCTTTTTAAGTCTGAAAGATCAATAACCGTTATTGTCAATTTACTATTCCATTTCAATTGCGTATTATTAAAATGTTAAGCAATAGCATCTTTTATTCGCAATTTTATCTTTCATTTTTGATAAATAAAAATCGACTTAAAAAGATCATCTATCAGCACTATATTTTATATAATTACTATTAACTTATATTAGATATGTGCTGACTGTTTGGACTGCAACTCTACCGCAAAGAGCGGCTCCGGCTTCTTATTTTTGAAGTATTTGTAAATAAAATTTATGGAGGGCCAATTACATTAAATCGAAATCTAAATTATTTCTCAATCATCAATATTTTATCAATATGTTGTATTTATTGGTGTAATTTTTCTCACATTAAAATTACTTAAAAATTTTTGTACCTATATAATCCAGAAGTTATCGTCATCGTGTCAAACTTTAGTTACCAGAAACGCGCGAGTGTAAATTCAATTATCATCTTGAAAATTTGTATACGAATTAAACAAAAACTTATAATATATATGAGCCAAAATATATATGAATATATGTATATGAAAATCAAATTATTCTATTAATAATAGCTCCTATACAAATTATCAATGTCTTAGTTGAAATAGCCTTCTATCGTTTAACCCATCTATGTGACTCGAAAATTCGGCAAAAAACGGGGCACGGAGTGTCTTAACACTAGATTCCCTTTGTGTACAATGCCATATGCTAATTATAGCGTGAAACTATAAAATAATAAGATATTTTCATAGACTAAAGAGGTCCCCAGCGGAAGGTAAAGGTGCTAAGCCTCCAGTGACGTCCGGCAGCCTTGAAACATCCGGCAAGTTCTCAATATGAGATTTAACTTCAGCTTTCACTTCATATATCTTTTGTAATTTTATGTTGTATTCCTGTAAAAAAAAACATTTGTATATTGTATGTAAATACATATTGTCGAGCTATTTACAAGATTTTTTAGCTTTAAGCTGTATCCTAAATATGACAGGGTAGGTAGATGCTTTCTGCCCAATTTTCGAGACATTGCGTTGAGTGGCGGCACTAAAAATACAATGTCTCGAATTCAGATAAAAGACACGACAGAAGATTTCCTTTGCCTGTTCTGCTATATATGGAATACATTGTGAAGTAGAAAAAAATAGTTCCCAGTTCCCAGCCGAATTCTGGAGGAATTGCGTGTTGAGTGGCGGAACTCAACGCTTGTGCGATCATTTAATGTAAAATACGATAATTTTACCTCAAGTTTAGCCTCGGCTTGCTTAGCTAATTCTCTTTGTGCTTGTTCAAAGTCTCTCAACATGGCCGCCACCTTTCTCCTCTTCTCTAGTTCCTCCGAAAGCCTTAAGTTATATTCAGCTAATAATTCCACAGCGGAGTTAACAACCGCACTTAGACTTTCAGCCGATTCCTTATCTATAATGAAAATATTTTATAAATTACGATTTTACTATTATTTGTTTTATTATTTTCAAATATAACAACTGTTTAGAAATGGTAGAGTTCTAATAATATTGCAAGAAATATATTTCAATGTTACAAATAGACATCAAAAAAATCGAGTAACTTTTTTTAATTAAAATATAATATGAGTATTTAGAAAAACACAATAAAATAGTTTAAAAAACGTATAAAAAATTTCGTAGTGGGACTCGAACCCGTCTCTTGGAAACTTGGTGCAGGTTCCAGAGTGCCGATACGTAATTTTTTCAAAACTTAGACGTTTTTCTATCCCATGTATGGAATAATCTTTTAAAAATTACAAAAAACACACAGTTAAGTTAATAGAAATGTTTCTTGAAAATACAAACAGTAATAAAAATATATTTTGGTATAATCCATAAATTATAATAGTACTACGAACAAGGTATAAGTAATTATAGTGATGACCTCGAAAAGTTAAACAAAACAAAAAAATATTTATTTTCAGTTAAGCTGGATTGCTTTTAAATAAAAAGATTTTTCAATATCAACAAAAAATATACAATATCATCATCAATAAAAAAAAGTTGAGGATAAAACAAGTATTTAATATAAAACAGTCAAAATGGAGAATGAGGTATGATGACATTTTTTATTCCAAATGAAACAAAAAGGTCTGATTAATATTTATTTTTATGTTTTTAACAATTTTCGTATGGACCAACGATAACATACAGTAGTTGTATATCACTCTTTTAAATAAATTACCTTCTAACTTAGACAATAATTGCACTTCAGACACTTCTGGTGGTAATGAAGCTATTCTTTCCCTCACTGCTTCGTCACTTGACGCACTTGATTCTAGCTCAAGCAATGCCTAGAAAGAGAATAATATATAAATATTATGTACCAATTAAAAAATAAATATTATAATGTATAATTTGTTCCATCATCCAGACCAGACATAACACGGAATATTGATACAGAATTTATTTTTGGATAATTAATATATTGTAACGTTGCTATGTATAAACACTGTTACAGTATGTTTAGTATTTTGTATTTTTATTTGTTTATTTATTCTTTAACTTTACAGTGCCGCTAAAAAAATATTTTATGTATTAACTTTTTAGTAACAGTTATTAAATTATACCGACTAACATAAATTATTACTTTTATCTTTACTTTACTATTGTCTGAAATAGATTAAATGACTATTGTCTTGATGCTAAATCCTAAGATATTATCTTTTTCGATAATAAAGTTTCTTTAAACCTAATATTGGTAGAATTTATAGCTTGGATTTATAAAAATGGACTTATCTATTAATTTACTAAATTATCTTTTTAAAGCAAATAAGTACTTCAAAACTCTGGAAGAAACTGGCCAGGTTTTTAGTTAATTTGTATCTATAAGGATCATATTCAGTCAATAAATTTCATCATTCATTCAAAAACATTGAAATAACTAAATAGTTTTGCACATTAATCATAAAATAATATGTTCGAAAATAATGTTTTACATACATATTGTTTATAAAATATGTCAAGTAATATTAGTAACAACTTAATAAGCTAACGTTATTTTAAAGGATGAAGTGATTATTTTTTTATTTATATTTAACATTTTTACACTGACTCTAAAGTTAATATTTATCTCCTATACTTTAAAGCTTCAAAGCCTCCTTGCATTCCATATATTTATAGTGCAGGTGTGCGAGTGGTTGCAGGCATGCTGTTTAGTGCAGTACTACAGATTGTAATATATTGAAAACTTACAATAGTACCATAATTTAGGGTCAATGGAATTAATTTAAATAAGAAGCCAGTTAATATTATCACAGGACTTAAATATTAATTCTGAAATATTACCAAAAATGTGTTTTTCTCTTTTACTTTGATATATTTAAAAATAGCAAGCAATGAAAAAGTTGTCATACACATGTTATTATAAATAAATTTTATTAAATGCAAGTTCTTTTTACTTGTTATTATATACCTTGATAAGTTCTTCAGGTTCAGGAGGGTCACCCGGTGGAGTGTTTGGGCTAACTGTAGAATGAGAGTCATTATGTGATTCATTAGAGTTTGATTTTGATTCACTCTTTTTCCTTTCTTTTTTCTCTTTAACCTTTTCTTCTAACTTTGGTTTCTTTTCAGATACTTTTGGCTCTGCTTCTGTTATTTTTCTTTTACTCACATTATTTGGTTCTGCATCATTTGGATCAACTGTAATACAGGTGACAAGGCCATTACAACACTTGCTTTTAAAAGAACAAAATTCAAAATTATTATTAAATTATATAATTAACACTTACCAGCCACTTTAAAGTCTTGGATTTTCTGTGGTTCGTATACTCCTCTTTCTCCCCATATATTAAGTATTCTATGAAGAGAGTGCTTAGTTTTTGAGTTTATTCCAGTTTTAGCCATATGCTTTAATGCATCTACAAGTAACTTGCCAAATTCTGTGCCATATTCTGGACCTTTCTTCTTGCTGTTTTGAATAACATCATTGGCCAAGTACATAAATGTTAATTGTTTGCTATCTTTAGCTAGAAGTACAATAAAAAAACTTTTAGGTTATATCATAAAATCAGATAGTATTGAAGTATATAATAGGTATCATTATGATAATGTTATGTAAAAAAATTGTATTCAATAATGTATACTCGATGAATTATAAATAAATGTAGATAATACATATTTGATTAGGTGTTCAAAGTTAATTGAAATTAAGATAATTGCCTTCTTATCACAATATTTTTGTAAGTACATTTTTAAAATTAATATAACAATAATTACCTCTCAAAAGTTCTTTATACCACGTTTTAACGATAGCGGCATGATGTTTTCTATGATGTATAAGCCACAATGACAATGTTTGTATACTTTGTTGGCTAGAATTTAACTCTTGCAATTTACGAACTAAAGCATTTTCTGTAAACCCAGCCATAATCTCATCAAAATGTTTATGTAACTAGGTTACGTATCAAGAACACCACAAAACACACACGATTCACTTTTATTTCGATTTTACTTACAGACAGAAATAAAACAGAAATAATACGAGCGGTTAATGACTTTGACGTATAATATCGCCTATCGCCATCTTCTGGAAACGGGCAACGACTAAAGAGTACAGTTATTGCATGTTAGGTACATAGATTAAAAATAATAGATCATAGACAATCTTATATTTAAGTAAAATGACCTACTAAAAAAGCATTTAGTATATTATTTTATTATTCCGAGGAAGAAGCCTCTTAGTAATTTTTAATTATATATATATATATTTTTATTGAGAGTTAATAATTGTAACATATTATTTATGGGAACTTAAACTGTAAAGTGTGATACATTTACCCGTGAAACGATTGTATGCTTGAATCTGGCTCTAGGCTATCTTATGATCAAATATAGTAATCAAATATTCACATGCGTGTTAAAAAAGGTAAATTAATAAATAAAAAGTCAATAAGCTGCTTTATTGCGATTAGGTTTAATACTATTTTTTTTTACTTTGAACTCATATTTCAAAATAATATTGAAACATTTGTTATGGAAAAATCTAAATGAAAACTTTTTTGCTGTCTATTTTGCAAAATCCAGAAGATGCGTGTTAATAAAACATAAAAAAAACAGTTTCACGGTGTATTCCGCACATAGCAGAGTAGGCAGAGGAAACCTTGTGTTAAGACACTCCGTTCCCCACTTTCTGCCAAATGCTGCAGGCAACGCTGCGCTTTGCCACCAGACACCAGAGCTAAGAAATGGAAATATAAATTTAAATAAATATTTTATCTCCTCGAGTGGGGATCGAACCCGCAGTCAGTCGGTTTTACAGTCACACTTTGCGCCATATCTGGCCTCAAAACATACTTTTGTTAATAAAAATAATTAACAAATTATAAAATTGCTATTGATCGGCTTATATACAAGTATTTCATATTCAACATATAGATACTAGTTTAGAAATACATAATTATATACAATACAATGTTTACATATTTGTCCATTATTAACGGCTTCACGCTGTATACTACTTTCAGTAGGGTGGGCAAAGATAACCTAGTATTAAGTTACCCAGTACCCTATTTTCCGTCGAATCCTGGAACCATTGTGAGTTGAGGGCAGAACTCAACGCCGCGTTTTGCCTCGACACCACCTATATATATATTTATTATATTATTATTTTGGCTTGTCTTATTAATGCGCTGATATCTATTATTAAGAAAATTATTATTTAATTTTTCTTTGCTAATAAAGGTTCTAGCTGGAAAAAATGGAATAGCTACACTGGTTTCTAATGAATTGTTTTTACAATGACTGTACAGCTTTTTATCCGAAATAGCGATACATTTTTTTTTTGCCCAAAATATCTGACGTTGTTGAGTTGAAATTTAATAATATGTACATTAAGATTAAGATATAACAGGTAACAGTAAGGGAGTTATGGGGTAGATAAGAAAAAAATATTCTGGGTATCTATTGAAGATTCTGGATGTCGATATTATCTATGCTTACATAGTCTGCTTACATCTACCCCCATAACTTCCTTACAGTACTTTACCATGCTGATCTGGCTACTTTCTTTGGAATATCAATGTTATATTAATGGTATATTAAACAACGAACATATTTTTGGAATAATTTATAAATTTAGAGTATTTAGTTTAAGCCTCTTTAGAGTTCAAGATAGAGGCATATAAACAAAATATATTTGCAACTGTCTAACATTAGAAATAGATTAATAACTTCTATATTTTCTGTACACAACGTAAAAATACTAATACTAAAAAACATAATTTATTACACATATAGAAGCATAAATAATAATTGGCGAACAAGCTTTTATATATTTTTAAACGGATTGATATAAATTACCATACTAATATTCGCGAGTGAATCTTATAAACAAGGCACGACCAGCGAGATCTTTCTCCGATCACGCACCTGCGCCGGCGCAGCTTCTCAGTAACTATAGTTTTCAAAGGCCGCACCGGACGCGCCCCTCGACCGCGGCAGCTACCACGTGAAAAATGATATCGCATATCTAAATTGGAAAAAAAATTAAATAATTAAAAATTTATT
This sequence comes from Heliconius numata, assembly GCA_016802625.1. Lineage (NCBI taxonomy): Eukaryota > Metazoa > Arthropoda > Insecta > Lepidoptera > Nymphalidae > Heliconius > Heliconius numata. Next base: position 21,961 of record JAEBDU010013401.1, on the reverse strand, counting down.
AATTAAATATCCTTTTGAAAAATTGGCTGCTTTTTCATTTTTTATTTTCTATTTGTTAGTGAACATTATAAACGATGTTTTTAGTAAATAAAGTACCCAGTGTTTTTGTCGTCGTCTCGCTGGTCTTACTGGCCAATGCACAAAAAACATCCAATAGTCTACGAGACGTCGGTAAGTTAAATAACAAATGCATATTTTAAAATTAAAATTTAGATTTCTGTTAGCATTATTTCAACTTTCTTCCTTATTCGTTCAAAAAGAAAAATATCTTCAATCTTATCTATATCTTATTTTTTCTATTTAACGAAAAATATTCTTATAATATAATCAGCTACATCTTTAATAAAGATGCAAGGTTCTATGGTAATTTAATATTTAAACGACTTGCACAAGAGATTGACCTGAACTTAACTACCAATATAGCCTACATTGTAGGAGGTTAGACGATAACTTAATAAAAAAAAATCTTAAATTTAATATAATATTTGACTATTTAACTCGTATTTTAAAATACTTACAGTCATATAATCATCATCAATCATTGAAATATAAAAAACAACAGAAAGTCTAAATAAATAAACGAAATACGCTGCCTGCGTATGGGATGTCGTAACTTATAATCCTTAGTAATTAGAAATCTTATTTGCTTATTTATACAAATTTTTCGACACCTAAAAATATTACGGATGTAGCTATATAATTTGTAAAGATTATTTATATTTATTACTCAACTAATTGTAAATTGAGACCTTTGTGGTGCAGTGGCACAAGCGTATGACAGTAATTTGACGGTTGTGGGTTAGATTTTCACTCGGAGAATTATTAATATTTTCATTTTTCGCTTTGCAAAAGCGCGGCAAAAGTCACTCAACACGTAATGTCTTGAAAAATGGCGGAAAGTGCGAGGTGCCAGAGGGCCCTTTGTGAAGGATAGGATATAGCGTGAAGCTGAAAAAAAAAGTTTAGCGCCTTTTCTTAAATATACATAAAAGCGTTGGCTTTATGGGACAGTTGTCGCGGCCACAAGCATTTAAGTCTCCAGCTCTGTAAAATTTTAAATAACAATAAAATATTCTTAATTATAATATAAATCATAATGTGTGTATAATAATAATGAATATTATTTTATATGTAAATATATAATTATTATCATTAATTGACCGGACACCATTTAAATTAAAAAAAAAAATCTTTATTTAATCTATGGAACAGGTGTTAATTTTATCTATAATATTCTTAAAAATTATATAATTGATTGCCGTTATTATGCACATGAACGCATATTATTATGTTTCGGATCGACGCCGTCCGGTGCCACTTTTACTTTTAGTGACACAACTGAGTGATTTCTCTCTCGAAAACAAGTTAATGGTCTGTACAAATATAATACAGTTATATACATATGTAAGTATTGAAAAAATAAACACAGATACTAAAATTAATGTTGAAAGTTTATTTGTATACTGTAATATAATACAAGGCCAGTTGTGGTGCAGGGGGTTTTTCGCTCTGGTGTCGAGGCAAAGCGTAGCGTTTAGTTCCACAACTCAACACCCATTGCCTCCAGAATTCGGCAGAAAGTGGGGAGTGGAGTGTCTAAACACTAGGCTTTACTATACTGTAACTTTTTTTTAAATTTTAATTCTTACGTACACTACAGACTTATGATCCGTACCTTTTGTCATCTTATACATTTCTTATATTTTTTTTCCTTTAGATATTACCTAGAGCTAGAATGTATACTGTAACTTATAACCATATTTACTAACATCTACTCCGTCGTGATACTAAATATATGTGTTCTAAGTAGGATTTGAAAATTTATATAAAAAACTTCACAATAAAGTTATGTTAAATGTAAAGTTCAAGGATTATTACAGAAAATATGAAATGGTGAAATTAACAAGTTTAGCTTGTTTAAACAAAATTTGTTTTGATTATTTTTAAATGAAAAGCCATAATCATAAATATAATGCGAAAACATATAAAAAAAATAGTATAATATATTTAAATTATTACACAGTTTAAATTAGTACCTACCAAAAATACGAACTATGTAATCGTTAAACTTGTTTCGTTACATCATTTAACCAAAACCAAAGTTTGACAAAAAATAACGAAGCGTCGCGGTCACCTTAATAGAAATCAGCTATCCATTTTCTTTTTTTTGTTAACAATTTTGTGTTATAAAAGAGGGAAATGTCAATGGTTTATTGTATAAACATTTTGAACTTTACACTTAAGAATATTAAAATTATACAAAGGTACAAAATAGAGATATAAATAAAAAATATTTTGTTATTATAATTGTTTTGTTTTGCCATGTGACATGTAGGACATAAGCAATAATATATTATAATGCCTTAATAGTTGAAGTGAAGAATTAACTAATATTGATTACATTCTTCAACTACATTCAAATTCAAAATATTCTTTATTGAAATAGACTGATATAAGCACTTTTGAATCGTCGAATGAACATATAAGCAAAAAGCTACCACTTCGACACACACATTTCGGTTATGAGTACGAATTCAACTCGGAATTATGATTATATTTATAATGTATAGATATTTTTCAGAGTGGTCCATGTATACAGACCGATAACGAGTCACACCAACGTTTCTTGCTTAAAGTCTAGCACGAGAAAATAAGATTTTTTTATTTTTTACAATTGACTTGAAATTAATTTTAATTATAAGTAACTGAAATATGATATATATTTTATACAATATACCAAAAAAGATACCTAAGAAAACATTAAATATTTCTATAAATTGATTCTTACGAACTCTTATATCACTTTAAAATATTAAGTACAGATCACTTTAGAATTCAATTTTTATGCACGTAATGACACTGCATTATTTGTAATCTGACATGATACTCGAGCGAAGGAACGTAAAATTAAAAAAAAAAAAACATTGAAACTTTATCACGCTGTAATTTTGGAAATCCTGGCCCGATTTTGATGAATCTAAAACTATTCTTAAAAACACTATTAAGCACAGTAACATTTGTAGTATTTTTTTATAGTATTTTTTATGTAATTAATTGAATGTAGTTAATCATGTCATGACAGATTTTTCTTCTTTTTAATCTATCCGTTACGTTATTTAGATTTTAGTGTCGTCACATAAAGTTAAGACGAAACGTAAAAAAGTTTATTTATTATAATTGAGGATGGGTCGCTTATCTTAATTAGCTAAGTATAACATATAATGTGTCCTGTTAGTGGTAAATTAGGTATCGTCGGCGTAAAATAATTATGCATATATTATTTGAATTATTAATTTTAACTTATTCAAGTTATAATAAGCTAACTTTTATGTATTGCTGGTGGTAAGGAAACTGTTCTGGCGACGACGTTTTTGAAAAACTACTACTTAAGTATATGCTAGCTTGACAGCATGAAGTCTTTCTGGATATATCAAATACCTATAGAGTTATTTTTACAAATCCTTAAGGGCGTTGAATAATTTTCATTAAATATTTATATATTCTACGTATAATTAATTAATTACAAATCATAGCGAAAATAATCTGGTTCTGGTGAATAACATATAGTTTTCTATTATAGTAGAATAAATATATTTACATAACAAGCTTACTATTTTGATTATATAAATTTGTATGTTGGTATGTTTAAAGCGAGGTTCTCATATAAAAGTTAAAACTTTTCTACTAATGTCCATAAAAGTTTTAAACAATTTATTTCGTCTGTCCTTTTCACGGTCAAATTAATAAATTTTACGCAACGAAAGGTGAAATTAATATAAATCTGCTGTATATTTTAATAATAACAGGTTTATTAAAATATAAAATATGTGTATTGTTAACATGATAGAAAATAGTTTGCTAGTAAAATAATAAGAATAAGTATTTAGGTATATTAATTTATTGTGCTTCAATAGTTACTAAGGTCAATCGTGCCGTAAACGCGACTGGTTGTGGGTTCGATTCCGACTTGAGGAAATATCGAGGCAAAGCGCGGTGTTCAGTTCCGCCATTCAACACAATACCTCCAGCATTCACCAGAAAGTGCGGAATGGAGTGTTTTAACACTAGGTTCGCTCTGCAGCAGAGTGCTGTGAGCGGGATACAGCGTGAAGCTGATTTTCTTAATAGTTACTATTATAGAGGTTATATGACATGAACATCTAATTTTTGTAATAACATTAGAAAGGTTTACCAAAAATTCAATTGATTTAAATAATATCTATATTATCAACAATCTTATTGTTCTTATTGTGTAATATAAAGTATAATCAATAGAAAACTGACGATAAGCTCACCTAATGAAATAATCATTGTTTATATTTATTCTTGCGTAAATATCGATTATTTTCATTGTCAAATTTAAAAGAAAGGAAGATACTATTATATTTATAGAAACTGGGTCTTGTAATTAAACTGCTTTGGCTAGTATAATTCCTGAGGTATACCAACAAACACTTTAATCAAAAATTTATTTACGCCCAGATGTTTCCGAAATCACGTTGCTTCGGTTTATTATGATTGTTGATCTAATATTAACAACATTTATACATAGCCTCAGGCCTGTATAATCTTAGAAATACATCGTCAGGAGTTTCATGTAAATATATTGTGTAGATTTAATTATATATATTTTAGGTTCACGTTGAATCCCGCGTACCATGTGGATAGGCAGAGGGAACCTAGTTTAAGGCACTCCGTTCTCCACTTTACGCCCAATTTTCGAGATAATGCGTGTAGGTTCCTAACTCAATACCGCGCTTTGTCCTGTTCCCATTGTAAGGATATGACAATAAATCGTTCCCCTAAATGGAAATCGAACCTGTAGTTATCGCCTTCACAGCCAAATGACTTCGGGATTATCCAAATATCTAACTAAGTTAGGCCGTGGCAGTTATTTTTGATATGTTAATAAAATTATATAAATAAGAAATAATCCATTTAATTCATATCTTTTAAGTATATGTAACTTTCATTTTTAGCAATCCTCAACATAACATAATATTAAAAAAGTTTCTTAACTGAGTAATCAGTGCATTTAATGCTTTGTAAATAGAAATTAATTAAAAGACAATCATTGCTCAAGTAAAACGTACACTCATTGCGTAATGTTTAAAATTTGACTCTCGTGAAGGAATCTCACAAACAGACCGTAAAACAAGATATATTTTCATTAGTATGTAGAGCTAGTTGCTGCTATAAATTTGGACATAATTATTTATATTTTTAACCGACTTTGTAAACAAGGAATTTAATAAAGTACATACTGTTAATAAAGTACATACTCTTAAGTTGCTTAGCAACGGGCGCATAGCGACGGTTGTTATTAACATGGCGGAATAAATTGCATGTCAAATTAATAAGTGTTTTAATATATTGGTATATATCGAAAATATTACAAATATGAGAAAAAAAGTATCCTAAGTTCATCCCGAGACCCTCAAGTATCCCTATATGAGTATTTTATCACAATTGAATTAGCGGTTTGGCCCTGATTGCGTAAAAGATAGACAGACAGACAGAGTTACTTTCGAATTTATAATATAGGTATGGATAGATAGTGTTATCATCTACATAAAATAGACCTCCAAAGTGAAAGATATCGTTTTAAGTCTTTTCATTTGTTTTATGTAGTAACATAAAAAAATATAGATAATAAATATAATTTAGAAGAAAAATATAGGAAAAGCAAAGAAAAAGGAAATTTAACAAAACTATACATATCTATATAGCGACATATATTATGTATATGTTATAGAAAGTAAGCTTAAGCACACGTGGGTGAATCGAGATGAACATTTCAGGTCACGGTCGGTGTTGAGTAAGGTAAGATGCTGTGATTTGACCATAGTAAAGGCCGTGTTCGATATACTCGTACATTCTATTAGCGATTCTTACATTGTTTACCTTCCGCTGTTTTAGATGTAATTGTTTTGATTATAAACTTTCAAGCTGAAATTAAAATTTAAATATATTTAAACTATGTTGGACTTTTAAAGTACCTATTAATGTTTTAAAAGTCCTTAATGAATTTTCTTATTTACATTTATATTTTCATTTCTTCGCTCTGGTGTCGAGGCAAAGAGCGGCGTTAAGTTCCGCTACTCAAAATGCAAAGCCTCCAGAATTCAGCGGAAAGTGGGGAATGGAGTGTCTTAGCACTAGGTTCCCTCTGCCTACCCTGCTGTGTGCGGGATACAGCGTGAAGCTGATTAAAAGTACTTCTTTCCTTCTTTTTAAGCCTTATTTTCGATTTGACCTTCATTATAATACCAGCGACCCGCTCGCGGTTTTGCCCGCGTATAGTTCAGGCGGATTACTTTCGTTTTCTAACAATAATTTAATTTTAAAACAATATCTATACCAATATTGAAAAGTAAAATTTTAGTAAAAATAAAGTTATAGATATATAGATGAAAAATAAAGATATAGATAAAGTATATTATCTACAACTCCATGCTTGTTACAAGAAATAATTTAATATTATCAATAAGTATTATTGAAATTTAGTGCACCTATTATCTAATAATTCAAACGTCATTGTTGCAATGGAGAAAGTACAAATAATGTAATTGAGTTCGACTTTAAATTTCATGTGCGATATAACCACTTAGTCTTAATTGAATACCCTGTTGTGTGCGGGATAGAGCGTGAAGCTGATATTTTTAAGACTGTCATAATACCTAAAATTGCTATGTTAATTTCATATTGGCATTAAATAATAAAAGTGAAGGATGAAACATCAGAGATCCGTTCTCTTCAAGAATTGATTCCTAACAGCCTAACACTCGCTTTCACTTAAACTATTGAATGTAAAAAAATCCTTCACGAGAATTGAGTAGCTGACGACGACCAGTAAACGATCTTGTTCTCAATATTAAGATGATTCAGATTGTAAACATATAGACAGTAAAAGTTTCTTTTTTTTTCACGCTGCAGCTCCCGCGTAGCATGGTGGGTACCTATAGGAATCATGGAACCTAGTGATAAAACACTCCGTTCCCATTAAGACTTTCGTTCCTCATATTCCGTTGGATCCTGGAGGCCTGCTTTGTTACCGCGCTTTGTTTCTTTACCTGAACGAAGAAATGGAAATATTAAATAATTCATTTCTCATATAGGAATCGAATTTACAACCTATCGCGATTACAGTCATGACTGGCCTCTCTGTAAAAGTAGAATCTTTGGCTTAATATTTTATTATATTTATATATTTAAATAGATAATGGAATATTTTAAATATATTAAAATTTTAATATATAGACTAACAATTTAAATATACCTGTCACTACGAACTCATATAAATCGGTCGACTCACCGCATATGCTATTGATACCAATGTCTCACTCGGTGTCACATGTCAAGGACGTCACAATGACATTATACTAGCGCGGTTTATATTGCAATATTAATTAACCTTCGTGTAAACTATTCGAGTTGAAATAAAATCGATCTTATTTATATGAGAAATAAGATTTGTGAGATATCGATTATATTGCCACTGTATATAGGCAATGAGGTCCTATAACGTACGGAGAATGTCTAGAAGTCTAAGAATGTTTTGCACGATTCTAATTAGGTGCAAAGTACAGAACGGCATTCTTTAAAGTTACGAAATATGTCGATCAAACCATTTAAATTATATATATTGTCATTTATATTTAAATAATTGTGCATTTCTTTTTTTTTATTTGCGCAATTGTCATGTAGGTATATAGTGACAGATGTGGGACATAAAATCGAACCTGCTTACTTGAAGCAATGGCCAATGGCAAATGTATTATATTTTTATATAAGTACATATTAATTATTTATTATTATATATATATAGATTATAATCTATATATATTAAATCGAAAGGTCACTCACTCATCACGAAATCTCAGAAACTACATGTGCTAGGAATCTGAAATTTTGCATAGGAGTCACTTATAGGACGTAGGGGCTCGCTAAGACGGGAATTTGCAATATTCGATTTCTAAGGGGTTGTTTTTGGGGTCGAAAGTTTATATGAAACTTCGTTACTACAAATGCTAGAAGTCTCAAATTTTGCATAGACGTCACTAGGACGTAGTCATGGAGACAGAAATTAATAATAACATATTTCACGCGGATGAAACCGCGATCGGGCCGCTAGTATTTAATAAAATTTTATATAGCGTTCAGATAAAATATTATTTTATATTTAATTTTTATGTTTAATTAAAATTAATGGTGATTAAATAGTTAATCAACATTAATCGTAACAAATTTTAACGTGAGAAACTAAAATGGAAAGTAAGCAAAAAAAAAACATAAATATGTGGTGTCCAATTGTCAATAAAATCATCAATAGACATTTAAAACGATTTTAAGACGGTACAGTGAGAGTGAAAGTTGTCTTGCTACATTTTAAATGTGTACTCTTACGACGAGGTTTAATATTACCTTTAAAATTTTGTTATGTTTTTTAACTAATAGTATATACATATAAAGTTTATTGTAGATTAAAACAAAGGCAGAAAATAATGTATCAAAAACAAGAGAAAGAGTAATAAATAGTTAAAAAAAAGATTATAATAAATATACATTGGCACTGTTTTCACGTTCGTATCTAGTATAACTTTCACTAAAAATAGTGATTGTAGATATAAATTCGTTACTTATATATCGAAAACCAAACAAAATAAATACGAGTAAGTTTTAAAGAAAAGTAAATACAAAAATACCAATTATACCAATGCTTAATACAAGGTCGATACACAACCTTCAATACCACATCCGACAGAAGTTCATAAGTGAAGCAACTGTACCTAAATAAATAATATTTCCTGAATTAAGAAATAAAGCAATAAAGATGTAATGAAGATCTGTTTCCGTAGAGTTAGACCTTCGGCTTAGCACCGTCATTATAAACGTATGAAAAGTAAGAAAACTTGTATAGCATCCTTAACATTTTGTTTTATTCGTTTTGAAATGTAATTATCATGAGATGAGTTTAATATTGCATTGATATTGTAATAAGTTATACTTTTAACCATCCATCCATCTATCAGCCTTTCAACGTCCACTGCTGGACATAGGCCTCCCCTAATTCCCCTAATTCTCCTTCTAAATCCTGCGCCCTTTGAATCCAGCGGATCCCCGCTGTCTTCTTAAGGTCGTCGGTCCACCTGGTTGGAGGGCGGCCTCTGCTCCTTTTGCCAAGACAGGGTCGCTATTCGAGGACCCAGGATTCCCCATCAGTTATCGGACCTCCTGACGATATGGCCTGCCCATTGCCACTTCAGCTTGCAGATTTTGAGAGCTATGTTGGTAACCCGCTTTTAACTATAATCCTTCAAAATTATTGCTTTTTCCCTATTTTGGTCTTTAAGATCACAAATAAATGTATTTTTAACATAAATATCTTTACGATTTAATTTTATTCAATTAAATTAAACGATTTTAACCGTTTAATTAATCAATTTTTATTTATATTACTATACTTGTACTATTCTAAAGCGCAGTGATTAATTTTATTATATAATAGTTTTTATTGCATTTTAGACATTTTATTTACGACTATACCTATGTGATGATTCGGAATGAGTGATTGTGAGTTTTTATAGAAACCAATTATTATAGCACCATTTTTGGTTTATTTTATTAAAGACGAATTATTTCGAAAACGGTCAACAGAGGTTACATTTCGAGGATTAAAATGTACATAATATATATTACGGTATGTACGTATATCGAACAAGTTTTAATTTTTTACTTTATACGTGCAAAAACTGGTTAAGAAATTGAATATTCAAATGTGTAGAATATGTCACTTTTTCTATACAATTATTTTATATAATTATTAATTTAAAAAATACAAAAAAAATAATTATAGAATGATTTTAAAACTGACCCCATATATTTTTACTATGCATTAAATTATATGTTTTAATAAACAATATGTAATATAGTCTGGCAAATATGTTATTGATAATGGGAAGCACGCGCGGCAAATTGCGCAGAAAACGTATTTTGATGTCTGCACATAGACACCCGCTCACGCCGGACCGATTCCCCGTAAGGGCTCGCGGGGAATCGGTGCGGGGTGTGACCGGGCTACGGTACAGTCGAGCGCAACGCTATCAGTTCATTACTATGAAATATGAATATAATATCATATGATAGCATCATATATACGGAATGGCGTAGTAGAGCATATTATAATAATTAGTGTGTTAGCTTAAGCAACATGCAAAATCAAGTTATGGGTAAGTAAATATTTTTTTTAATAATGGAAATAGAGGTCTTAAGAAATAATATTATGTTAATAAATTATTAAATTTATTACTGTTTTATTTAAAAAGTTAATTAATGCATGCAAGTAAGTAAAAAATAAAAATTGACAAATAATAAAGCAAACAATCAAAACGGTAAAAGGCATTTTTGTTTACAATTAATTATATTCTTGTTTGAACAATATAGTGTGAGCTCGATTGTACCTATAAAGATGTGTGGGTGCGAATTTCCTGTAAGGACGTAGCGCTCACACTGACGCATAGTTACTTGTATGGCAAAGGGTTACCACATTCTCATTTTTTGTACCTCAAAATTTATTGAAATAATTTACCCAATCTTTAAGAAGTTTAAATATTGCCAGATATTTCTTTATCCATATTGCATAGTATATAAGCTTGTATTGTGTATACTGAATGTTTATGTTGTACATAAGTGTATATGTAAATATCATGTGCCATTAGTTATATGAGCAGAAGCTTAGAATTGATTAATTATTTATTGACAAAAAAATGTTATTATACTTTTCGGGTTAGTCTTGATTTTATTCTCGACAATAATGTATGGAACAGCTAATTATTATTCGATATTAAGATATCCTTATAAAATTTTCGTTTTGTATAATTTACTACAACATAAACATGATCAGATATTTTAATTATCGTATAGGTAAATGTGATTTGCTAAGCGTGGGGTAAAACAACATAACAGGGTAACACTGATCGAACGTTCTCTGCGCATACGTATACTGCGCAGTTCGCCGCGCGTGCTTCCCATTATCAATAACATATTTGCCAGACTATACCATTACTGTGTTTTGTAACGTGACATTAGACAAGTAATAAAAAAGACGACACGAACAGTCAAATTGATGATATTTTAATACGACCGTTTATATATTAGCTAATATCTGTATTCTAATTATACTGCTTCAGTTTCTTAATTATATTTTAATAAAGCGTGCTTTGTAATTTCATAGTATATAAAATTATAGAACCCATTACCACGTCAATGTCTAACACTGACTTTTAGGTTTTACAATGTTTTGTAATTCATTTTAACATTTTCATACAACGCTCTACTATGTAATTAGATAGTTTGTGATATTCTGTTCTCATAGTTCAGTCACTTTATATATTACATAAGCTATGTAAGAATCAAATGCTTTTTGCTGACATAGATAGCAAGGTCGGTAGGGTAGTGTCAAAACACTCCAATTCACTTTTCGGCCGAACTTGAGAAGTTAAGACTTCTTTTATCAAAACAAGAAAATGAAAATAATTCTTTCAAGAAATAAAGACCCATTATTAAAACTCCTTAATAATAATACGAAATGTGGTGAGATTAGGACGTACTTTTTTATTAACTATGACGAGAAGTGCAATGACTCAAATCTTCCTTCGTTCAATGACTTCTACGGAATTTTAAAAAATCTATTAAAGTGAAAAGAAAATAGATAAATTATATAAGAGCGTGATGTTTAATTAGTTCATCATATTAACATGTAGAAAAAACATTACATAAATAGTTGCAAATAGTTATAATTACATTATAGTCTATTATCTAATCTCCACGAGCGGTCCACATTGTGAGA
>JAEBDU010013401.1:0-10103 GCA_016802625.1 Heliconius numata | reverse complement strand
AAAAAGTATTTTTCTAAGTGTGGAATAACACTTCAAACAAAAATATTCTACATTACTTATTATTCAGTTATAATAGTTCGGAACAAAAATTGTAAAGATTACTATAGGTATGTTCGTTCACTCTGCTTACTTAGTTCAACTTTAGTTTCACCAATTAACAGGAAATATTTAAATTGAGTAGAATAGAGAGTGTACAAGTTCAATATCTGCATTTATTTATTTGATGCAAAAAATGAAAATAAATATGACTTCATCTAATAAATAATAACATCGTACCTTTATAAAGTTCAATTTGAAATGTATAAAATAAAAAATAAATCAAAATATTTATTTCAGTTTCACATATTATATAGCTACTTTTCCTTTTTTTTATTTTTTTATGTATAATATTAATCTTTTATTATTCTACCTAATGTGCGATCTATTCACACGAGTTCGTTAATGTTTTATTAAGTGTTTACTGGGCAACAAGCTACAGTATCGAAATATTGATTAAAAAGTGACAGTGGTTGATTGACGGGCATTTGTTGTCATCTGGTCCACTCGATTTCCACTTGATCTATGTAGTTCAAAGTCAAAGTCAACTTTTATATTATTATTACATATAAATGTTATAAATATCTTGTTAGGTATATTTTTTACATTTATAAATTTTAATTCTGATAGTTTGTTTTTGCTATTAAGCTTCAACATACTCTTGCCCTGTTTCTAGCTTCTAGCAAAAAAAATATGTAAAAGACTCTATAAGTATAATGTAAACGAATCGCTTTCAGGAAGCAATACTGGTTGGAGATGTCTCATCTACGTCATGAGCTTATCAATTAATTATGTCACTTATTATTCAACAAATAAACTAATTTTCATAATAAACAGTATTAATTTTAAAAAAATACCTGTTTTAACATTAAACTGGTAAAATTTGTAAAAATATACTCGGGCATAGGAATGTGGCTTTTAAACGCCGCCAGTCGAGTAATTCTGGAAAAACTGGGGTCCAGAAACGTATCAAGGGCAAAGTAAAAGTTGATCGCTACGTTTAACCCACATACATTTGCACTGTATGCTTCATTATAAAACCGAAGCGATTCCGTTTATTATGAAAGTACCTATGTATTTATAAATACATTGGAAACTGCTCTTTTAACTATAAATATGTAAGAGTAAGCTTTCGTTTCGATCCAGATATGTTTAATTTTAAAAGTATGCGAGTTAAAAAGTTTTTTTTTCATAATTTATAATATTGTATTTTTTTTATTATTGATACACGTATAGCACTGTATCCAGTTGTCCGTTATTTAATAGAAGGATTGTTCTTGTAATCTTTAAACAAAACTTGGAGAATTTAGGCATTTCATTTTTTTGTTTCTAAAATTTTTAAATATTCCGGAATCCCATGTCTTGCTTTCTCCAAACAGTAGAAATTCACACCAAATCTATTTAAATAAGACTAAGTCCAATATTACTCAGTTTACTAATCTGGAGGATTAGTCCACCTAAATAAAGAATAAAATTTGCCGTAACTTCAGTTAGTTCGTTAATCATTTCGTTATACTTCGAAGAAATTCTCGAACTCTCTCTTAGTTTTACTACTTACATATAGATATGTCGCAACAAATATGTAATAGAGTTTTATTTTTTCCTTTTACGAGTCGACAAGTAGCGAAGGCAATTTTAGTATAATAATAGTATGCATTTTACTGCTCCAGTCTTAACCACTTTCTCCATACAAAACCGGACTCGGTTTCAATAGAATGTAACGTTGTCAGAAATAAATGAGATACGTGTATTTAAGTCCCATTCATATTTTGACTAGGATTTATTTGTTCAATTACGTGTTAAGGTGCTTGTAGTGGTTCTAACATTATAAATATATACAGGTACATAGAAATATACTGAATCATGACTTCATTAGAAAATGCTAACTGTGAAATATTATTATTTTTATATAAAAAACTGACGCAAAGTCATAAGCGTGTGACAGGTTTTGGGTTCTATTCCCATTCGATGAAATGAAATATTCAATTAATTAATCTTTTTAGCTTCTAGCTGCTTCTCTAGTGACGCTAAAAAAAAAGTTTCATCTAATATATTCAAAATGGGTAGAATCAGGACACGAGAGTGATAGATCACTATATTAATTTTGCCAAAATAAAACTTTATATAATAATAAATATAAAATTGAACATAAAAAGGATATTCCTATAATAAACATATATATAGTAAAAACATATAGTATAATATAATGTCACTGTAATTCGGCAAGCCGCTTTAACACGATCCTCATTTTGCATATATTTGTAATATGTTGTTAACGTTAATTTACACTGAAGCTCAATGGATGATTTATTGATTGAGTTGTAAACTGACCATATATTTTAATAATGTAATATTTTACGACCCGATGATGATATTACGTGTAAATTTGGTTCGCGTTAAATAAGTATGTACCTATATGAGTTAATTGTGAAGTTTGTTTAAAAGTTTTGAATATAGATATTAAGAAAAATCTTTGTTTGTCTTCAATTAAATGAAAAAATTGTTATTTTTTTATATCTTTTTATAATTAATAGTTAATAAATATACAGCAATACAGATTAAAACGTCAGTTGTTTCCTGTTTCTATTGTAACTTCAAAAAAAAAAATGTTTACGGGGAAATTTTGATTAGCAAAAATAGAATTGTATCGATTTTAACAATTTATTTATAAAAATCGATACAACTCGAGAGATTTTTGACTAAGCTAACAATGATTGATGACGTCATTCTATATCGTAAGTTAATAAGTTATATTTAAAACTTTCTAGCTTCCTTATTTTTAAGTATGTGACTCCACTACTAGTATACACTTTCACTTGTTGTTAAAGTGTGCGTCATTTATTTCATTTCCACCGTACAGTTATTCCCAAAACCTGTTTTAACTGAAAAAAAAAATGGTTAAGTGCGAGTCGGACTCGTCCACCGAGAATTCCGTAACAATTTCAAGATTGTAGGTCAGCGGGTATTACTTAAAAAGTCTGACAAACTTTAGTTTGCCCATATGCAAATATGTTGAATGAAATGAACTACAAATATAAGTTTGTATTTTTTTTTTCTTTATTTGCCTTGTAAATTCTCACTTTTTTCTCACGAATTTCATACAAAATGCAGCAAAAGCGATACTAAAATGCTATACTTGACAGAGGGACAACAAAGAGATCCTATTAGAGTTCCATTTCTATAAAAATTTTAAAAAAATCTATTGCTTTTAGAGCCAACTACTAGAGCAATCACCACCAAACAAAATATATACTTTTTTCTTAGCTTCACGCTGTATCCCTCATACAGCAGGGTAGGTCAATGGAACTTGTAAACCGAGTGTTAACACACTCCGTTAGCGCTTCTGTTCCTCACTATCCATTGAATTCTGGACGCATTGCATGTTTAGTGGAAGAACTCAACGTAAAATAACAAAAAACATACATACATTGCTAAAGACAAAATATTATGTATGAGTATGTACTGATGTATAAAATTAAAATAAATATTAGATTGAATTATATATGCATACAATAAATAAAAATAAACTGCTCGCATTTCCGCGTAATAATTTAAATTAGTGATTACTATTGGAACGAAATAGATAATAATTTAGCTTTATTGCAGCGTTTTGTTACTTCAACTTTAATATTAAAATATATTAGTGTTAATGTTTTTATATCTAATATAGTTATTTCTTTTAGTCGTGATAAATTCTTATTATCATAAAAAGTAAGATATATTGTCTTAAAACAACTCTTCGTCCTCCGTGTGTTTATATGTATAAGATTTGACACATAATAAAAAAAAATCTTGTCATTTAATCAAAAGAAAAATAAAATATGAAAAAATATGTTTCTATTTTACTATAACAATTTAAATACAACAATATTATATAAAAATTAAATCAACAATTATTATTGATTTTGTGTATTTGTAAAAGTCTTAATTTTTTCTTGATATAAACGATGTTTTTCTTCTAAAAATTTTAAAGCGCTCGAAGGTCTTACCTCATCGACGTTTACTAAGAAGTTAATATGTACAGGAGAGTTTGTTTTTAGGTCCTTATCAGCCGTTCTACTTTTAGTGCTAGATTTGGCCCTTGACTGGTCTTCGCGATCCTTTGTACTTTTACTAAATTCTGAATATTTTGCCGACAGAGTTTTAACACGATTTTTAATTAACTTAGTGTTATCGTCTTTATGTTTATCAATGCCACAGTTATTTTTTTTTTTAAGGTTATCTTTTTCTTGCATTTTCGCTATATCCGCTGATTTTGTTTTGTCATTGCATACATTTTTGTAAATATTCTCTTGCAATATTTTGTTAATGAGGTAAGAATTCTGGCTACTATCCTGATCTTTTTGTTTACTTTTGGGAACCTTTCCTTTTTTAATATTCATAACATTGTTATCGTTTGCCTTTTTATAAATTTTGACTCTATTTTCCATTCTTACTTTTTCCGAATACCTTTGGAGACTTCTAGCTCTTTCTAGCCTAGGTTTTATGTTTTCCATATCAGGACCTAAACCGCCCAAGCGTACATTTTGTATTTGCGGTTCTATCGTTTTTCGTATATTACGACGCGGTTGCGAAACCTCAGAAACGCTTTTCAAGTTGTTATATGCCTCATCTGTGTTTAAATCTAATTCTTCTTCAAAAGATTCATTGAGGTATTGTTCAAGATCACCATTTAATAGTTTATCATAATAAATTTCGTTGTATGGTTCTGTATTGTAAAATTCATT
This sequence comes from Heliconius numata, assembly GCA_016802625.1. Lineage (NCBI taxonomy): Eukaryota > Metazoa > Arthropoda > Insecta > Lepidoptera > Nymphalidae > Heliconius > Heliconius numata. Next base: position 5,340 of record JAEBDU010013401.1, on the reverse strand, counting down.
TACACGGTTACTAGATTCGCCTCCGATGCTTTCAATTGAAGTGTCGCCAACTTGTGGAGAGATTGAACAGATTTCATTATTTTCTATGTTGTTAGATTCTTTAACATGAATAGATGAAAATTGCTTCCGAAATCTTTCTAAGTAGGTTGACTTCTTATTTCTTTGCATATCTTTATTTACTAAATAGCTTCTGGATTCTTGCAACTTAGTATCTTTTTTAATGTGTTTTTTAGTATTTTCTTTAATTTTTTTGTTTAGTTTCGGGACTTTTATAAGCACATCTTTTTCATAAAATGGTACAAGTATAGTGTCAATATTTTCCTCAGCACATGTAACTATTTTAGACGATTTTCTTTTCTTGTCCTCTTCTAAGCTATCAAGAGAAATACTAGTCCTTGAACTCAAGCTATCCATTATATTTATATTTATTAATTATAAACATCATAAATAATATGAAAATAAAAAGTTACATAAGTACACTTGCTTTGACACATTGATTATAATTGAAAAATAAACTAATAGAAGGAGGTTTAAAGAGGAAATTAAAATTGTAATACATATATAACCTACATCATCGTTGCCAAAATCTATTCAAAAGTATTTAGTATTTATTTGTACAGTTTTTTTGGTCGTGCCAAAAATTCACGCCTACAATTTCTATATTTGGAAACAAGTTTTTGGTCTTCTATAATATAGATCAATTTATTATAGTGCGCCTTATATTATGCAAATGACTGTTTAATGGTGCTTCCGAGCAATAAATTCAATTTGCAATGTTTGTTTTCTCTAAGTGATCATGGAAATAAATAAAAAATATTAATTTATCATGTTCTAAGAATGATTTGCATTTTATTGTATAATTTATAAGCGATATAACTTTTTGTATCAAATAAAAAGAAGATCATATGAATAATATTTTAAAATGTAGTCTATTCAGGAAATGTATATTTTTTCTATTTATTTCTCAAAAACGTATTATTTCGGCAATTATGTTTATAAGAAACTGAGTATCATTTTTTGGGCATATACTTTTTATAGAATTATACAGTATTTTTTATGCCTCATACTTTCCTTTGCATGTAGAGGGCAGAGTAAAACTAGAGTTAAGATGTTTCATTCTCTGCTTCACGCCGAATGTGACATTCCATGTTAAAAGGCGAAAATCAATGCCACATTATGTCTGCCAAGGCTAGAATTTGAAAATAATTCCTTCCTCCGAGTTAGGATCGAACCTACATCCATCGTGTTCGCATTTTTACAGGCAGAGGCTGTTCCTTATATTTTACTTCTAATAATCATATTTCAGAATAACGTTTCCTATTAAGTATACCTACAACCTTTGACTTGACACAGTTGATATTACAAATGACATTTTGACGACATGCTATGGTCGTGTTCATTATAAAATAAAATTAAATTTAAAAAACAAGAAAAACTTATTATATTTTTGCTATAAAATTTGATATTTTTATTATAATAAAATTTACATTGATCTATATATGTTAAACATTAATCAACATGAAGCCTTGACAAATTAGCATTTTTAATGCATATTTTAAAATTAATACAAATAAAACTGAAATTTTATCTGGGTCAGACGTTTTTTAATAGGATCATAACATATTGTTATATATATATGAATTTATATTATTTTTTCTCAAGTATCTATTTTTAAATTTAACATCTTGTTTTATCGCATTGGTTGGCAAATTTCTAACAATTGTTACTACAGAATAATAATATTACTTATGTATTCGTACATATATTATTTTTAGTGCACTTTTTAACGAAAATGTGCGTTGCATGTCGACTGATACAAATTAGTATTTATTTAGTTATTAAAAAAATACATAATAATTACAAAATAAAAATTCGCAGGCGGACTGTTAAATATCTTAAATATATTGAAAGCAGTATTGTAGAATGTTTAGTAGGTACATATGTAAGCCTTTTTGTCAGTGTGTTTATACTTACTTTACAAAAAATAAATTAGAAGAAAAATATTTCTTGAATCTATGTTTAAATGTAAGATTTGAATCTACAACCCCTTTTAAGACATGACTACGACAGAAAATAATGAGCTATTATTACATAGTTCCTCATAAAAAAATAAGGTTAACAAACAAAAATGACGTAAATTTAAATAAAACCAGGTGTTTTACGAATGCCGTTGAAACAATGTTTTGTCAGTGGAGTAGTGGGTATTGGGGGGACCACTTAGAATGTAATCACGTCGTCACGCTCCTCCGCCTTGCGTCTCGGCCTGATTGCTCCGGTTCGGATCAGTACAGATCTACCACATAACATGGGTAATGGGTAATAGGCTTTAAATGTCAATATTAAGTCAGCACCAATTGATTGTTAGTTAGTTGAACTTATAGTCTTAATTAAGATGAAGTCATCTTTGTGCAAGCTGGAACTAATTATATGCATTTGCCCCCTTTGTAAGACATAGCGCGGCGTTGAGTTACGTCAGTTGTAGGGCTGTATCCTGCATATGGCAAGGTAGGTGTGAAACTCTACTAATAGTAATATAGTCTACCGCGACTATTATATAAACGATATTGAATGTAAGTAAAGTTTAATAAATTTAGTAATTTATATGATTTTAGTAATTTAATAGAGTTTAATAGCTGCACAATACTTTTTATTTCAAAATTTTTTATTAAATAAAGTAAGCTAATAGATGGATATAATTTTGATATTATTAAAATATAATATTATTACTTTTCAACGATAGATCATTGCTGCTAATGACCAGTACCTAGCTTGTTATTTACCATTTTTCTGTGGTATTTAATTGGAAACATCCGCGTTAATAATTTAACCATAATTTATTCCTAATAAACTTGTTTAAGTAACATTAACTTTTTAATATCGTGGATGTAATGTATACACAATTTAAATATTTTCGTGTCAAAAGTTCACAATCGATGATTTAATATGTGGTACAAAAATTATAAATCGTATAAGTATTATATTATCTTTAGATAGCTTAAAAACAATCGTTTTCAAGCTTTTAAATAGTGCAACTTGATGCTGTAAAGACCATTCCAGGTCAACAGCAGTTACTCCACAAAAAAAAAATTGAAAAAAATTAAAAAAGGTTGAAAAAATGGAAGCGAGTTCGGTGTCTTGTAGTAGTATATCATACTTAATGTAGACGTACCAACACAACGAGCAATAAAATAACTCTTAATATATCAAAATGGCGTAAGTTTAAACGACAAGAGCACGACGTATCGTCCGATTAAGGTATTCACAAGGACCATTTAAATATCTGATATGATCTTGCTTATAAATAATACTTGTTGCACAATTTTAAAATATTACCCAGTTTTGCATTTTTTTTTAATAATAAACAAATCTATTCTCTACTGTTATAGTTTTTTTTTGGATAATGTAAGAAAAAGTTAACTCAACACGCAACCATATATAACCATACCTCCAGAATTCGGCAGAAAGTGGGGAACGGAGTGTCTTAACACTAGGTTCCCTCTGCCTACCCCACCGTATGCGGGGATACAGCGTGAAGCTATATAAAAAAAGTTATTAAAAAAAATATAAGGATTTTCTTTTTTTCTCCAGCTTCGTCTGTGTGTACATTAGTAATGATAATGGGGCATCCTTATTAAAAGTATTCAAAGAATGACATATATACAACCTTTGTCATTCTTTCAGTACTTTTGAAAGAAAACGCTATTAGATTAATAGCGTTATTAGATTATTAGCGTTAGCGAATAATTCTTATGTAGTTTTAATAATGAAACAAATGTCCATCCTCACATTTTTGTTCATATATAAAATTATAAAATACAACTAGGATAATAAATTAAAGTTGCATTAAGAATTCAATAAGAGGAAGCTTTTATATAAGTATGTTTATAAAAATTACCTTTGTATACGAAGACAAAGCTTGATCTTTTTGCAATATCCTCCCATATAAGGATAGCAGGATGAAGTGGCATTATAATTCGATGTAAATTAGTAAGGTCGAATTCTACAAGTAAATATCCATATTGTCGATATTGTAAGGAAAGTGATACAACGCCTTTTTAATCTTTGTACAGATTTGTAATTGTTATTTAAGGATTCAATTTATCATTTCTCATTCTTATTGTTTCTTTTTATTTACTTTTAAATTTATTTAATATTTAATTTGTATATGAAAAATCCACATATTGTATTTTTTTGCATTATTAACTCACTTTTTGCCAAATTTAATAATTCGAGATCAATGTGTATTTAAGTATAGTTTTGGTTACGCATCTAATTTTATACAATAAGCGGCTAAAACGAAGATTTTTGATAGTCGACTTGGATATTTGATATAAATTTCAGCTTTACTCTTCCCCGAGAGATGGAAATATAGTCTTGATGAAAAACAGACCAGTACAAGGAAGCTAAACTTGAAGAGTTGATTATATAATATATACTCATTAAATCTAGCAAGTTCTTTTTCAACCATTATGTATATTGCAAAAAGTCATTTTCACCATTACATATTGCATTATTTAAATATCTTTATAGAATTTAAATTTTATAAAGATATTTAATTAATTAGTTGATAATCAGTTGAAAAAATATGTCAAATATATATGTTTTAAATTCTGTTATATTTTAGTAAAACTCTATTAACTTTGCGAATTTTATACTATTTTTATTATAACAAGGTAAAATATAAAGTGGATCATAAATAGCCCATTTGTCATTCTTTATCTATCAATAAGGTTACTGGTTCACCTTATTTCATTAGATCAAATGATGCTACAACAATCTATCACTTAAAATACAAAAGAAGCTGATTTGTAAACATTGACATTTGACACGAAAATAATTAATATGGAAATTTAATCTTAATTAATATACATATATAATATAGATTATATTTGAATTTTAAAGGTGTTTTGATTTTAGTAGAAAATATTCATAAATTCTTCTCCTCAGAAAGTAATCGGTGAATCCGTTCTTTAAACTCAGTAATAGAAAGAAATTAGGCAATTATTATTATTTTCTTCGCTTTGAATCAATTTCTAAAATTTCTTGTGTTGTATTTTTGTCAAAAATTTTACTGACTGACTAAACAGAATATTGGCTTTAAATCTAAAAGATTATTAAAAAAGTTTACTCATACTCGGACAAATCAGAAGCAAGTCGCTAGCTTGATATTAAATTAACATTAAAAATTCCACTAGTTCATCAAATTATTCAAAATAATGCAATAAATATTAACATATTAATGTTGTCGATGAATATAGACTGACATATATCACCGAAATCTAGATTACCTTGTTACAAGTCTATATTTTTAGATAGTTCTGCTCTTTGACCCATAAATTT
>JAEBDU010013400.1:0-142654 GCA_016802625.1 Heliconius numata | reverse complement strand
ATTTGTTCTATTTTAAAATACTTTCTTAGAAAAAGTATAACTATTAATTTTTACGCCGCAGTTGAACGAATATTAACCCACGCAAGCTATTAAAAAATATAATTCTATTTGAGATGAATTTGATATAATTCGCTTTTTCGCTCAAATTTACTATCCATTTGACGATCCTTATTATATACGACACAAACGGATTAAGCAAAAAGTCAATTTTGAAAGAAGCTTTGCAAAGTTGTCACCTATTTATAAGTTTTTTTAGAAACGGAAGTCGAAATACAAAGGTAATTGCCGACGATCGATCAACTTAATACATTTGTCAGCAACATGTCTATTATAATGGATCGATACTACCGTTTTAAAGAACTTTTTTTTACCTTTTTCTAACATTTTATGTTAAAATATATATTTTTGCGTTTTACCTTCCTTTGGGGGAGAAATATAGTATTAAGATACTTAGTTCTTTTTTGTAGGCCATATTGGTTGTCTGAATAAGTGGCAGAACTCAACGCTGCTTTTATCTTATCTTACTTTGTATTATTTTATGTTCGCTTTTTACTTGCATTTGATATCTAAAATATTTTATGTACATGCACTTTATTTACTGTATCTATAGGTAAATACGGGATATAACCATAATAATATATTTATTCAGTATTAAATAATCCAATTTTTACTTATAGGTAAAATTTTATTTCTAACAAAAAATATCTATTATACTTAAACAATATAATTTATACAATATTTAAAATTTGTAATTTTAGAATAACAGAGTTACAAAATACAACGTTTTTAGCTTAAAGTTGAACCTGTGACCCCCGCCTCTAAAGCGACTTAGTAACCCATGTTAGTTTTGACAGTTAGTTTTTCTTTTTATGTTTCTTCTCTTTCTCTTCATCTTTATGCATCAAGACAATTCCTCTTGTATAATCCGCAATTCAGAACATTGCGTGTTAAAAGGCGGAACTGAACGCTACGCTTTGCGTAAATAAATATAAACATATTTTACCAGGGGGATATTTCCCCCCAATTCATATGCTCGTATCACATTTCCTCGAGGAGGCATCAAACCCACAACCATTAAATTATATTCTAATCTTCTTTAGAAAGTAACCAATATTTTAAAGAATTAATAGTGTATACACACACTAAAGGATAAAAAATAGGCCCCCAAAGAACTTCAAATATTGTTCAAAAGTGTATTTGTGTGAAATTCTAAGACAAATTGACAAACGAACGATATGAATATTCAGTGTTTGCTTCAATGTGTCTAACAATGTGTGGCGAGGTGAGGGGCCAAGAAGTGACGCTATACTTGCTTCATTTTTAGTTTTGCTTACGAAGATGTATCGAAAATAATAATACTGCCTTACTTTCTTCATACTATATCCCGCATATAGCATGGTAGGCAAAAGGAATCTGGGAACGTAGTCACTCCCGTTGTCCACTTTCCGCTGAGTTCTGGAGCCATTGCGTGTTGCGGGGAGGAGCTCAATCCCGCGTCTTGCTTCGTTCCAGACCGAAAGAAAAGACCGAAAAATACTTGATTGTACTAAAATTTATTTCTTTCAAAATTTAGTTTTATCATCATTTTTTGTTTTTTAGTACAAAATTTACTTATTCAGAATCTTATATTATGAAGGAAACAGAATATTTTCAAATACTTTTTTAAAGAGTTGATGAATTCCACTGAATGGGGTCGAACCGACAACTACCGTGTTAACTGTCAAACGTTTTACCACTGAGCCACGTTAGCATTTATATATATTTATTTAGGATCTATTTACTCGATCGCTTTGTATAAGCGAGCATATTGCACCCAGCGCATTGTATGCAAATGAACGGGACGTGTTCATGAGGAGAAGAAAAGAAAAACTTTAAACTACCGAATCGGCTTTCGATGGTATTTTATTTTATATTATCAGAAAGCATAACACGGACGACGCTCGTACCGCAGCCCGCCAGCCCGCCAGCCCGCTCGTGCTCGGGTGCTGATTTATTTATTAATAATGTCATGCACGTTTTGTGAATATATGTAGATATTCTATGCTATTTTTTAGAGTTTTTGCCATATACTCTGACTTGCTGACAGCAGGGTAGCGGGAATCTAGTGTTAAGACACTCCGTTCCCCAAATACTATTTAATATTTGAGAATATATTTAATTCTAGTGAGCATGGAACCCATAAAGTTGTGTAAAAAAAGTGTCTAATCTTTGCTCTTTTTTTAAATTTCTCGTTTAAAAGTAATGGGTGAACCGACAGTTACCTAATTGAATCGTGTTTTGAAGCTGAAAAGAAATAACTGAACCTATAAGGAATAGCTAGCTAACTTTTATTTAACTAATATATGAATATCAAAAATAGAAAGTTACTCATGTTACAATATCAAAACAGCTATTAAGCAATACAGGATAAAAGTTCTAGCTACCACGGCGTTTTCTAATCTCCTCACAATAATATTTATTGAAATGATAAGTGATTCCGTATCGATGCGCCTACGAGACGAACGATATTGCGCCATCCCACATCTGATGACACTTTTATGATAATTTGATTTTTTTATATTGTAGACGAGCGGTTTTAAAGCGTTTTAAAAACGTATCTTTTTGGCAAATTTGGTGGTCAAAGTGAGTTAGAAGGCCTAAGTAGTAATAAAAAACGTAAAGCTTAGTTAGCTCAAACTAGGTAGAGATAAATAAAAAAAATATCATAAACTTGGTGTTGTCGTTTTAATATGACGATGTCTAATTAATAAAATAATAATAAATATGTTTTTATCAGTTTTTACAATGACAATAGTAATGTTTTATTTTTTAAAATGGTCACATTTAAACAAAATATTATTAATTCCTTAATATTTTTTTTTAACAATTTCAAGATAAAAAATCAAATCAACTTCTCGCTGTACCCCTCATATTGCAGGGAACCTAGTGTTATGAAACTCCGTTCCCCTCTTTCCGCTGAATTTTTCGAGACATTGCTTGTTGAGTGACGGAACTCAACGCCAGGCTTTTGTCTTGGTGCCAGAGCAAAGAAAATAAAATATTAAGAAATAATAATTGATTCACTCGATTGAGGATCGAACCCACAACCGTCGTGTTACAGTCACACACTTATGCCCCTGCGCCACGACGGCGTCGTTTAGCAATTTAACATATAAAAAAACGTCGGTCTATTCGTTCATAGTAATAATGTAGTGTTGGCGCCGGCGCTCTTTAACAATCGATAGATATTTCAAAAATCTAATGAAATCGTCATATTGCTATGAAAATTATTTTTATTCTTTTATTTATTATTATCTACGGAGCATTCGTTTCACGCAGCGGGACATTATTTAACTGTAAACGCGAAGGTTGTGTGTTCAATTTCCACTCGGAGGAAGTAATTTAAACATAGACGATATTTAAATGATTTTCATTTTCTAGAAAATTAAGCGGAAATTGGAGAATGGAGGGTCTCAATAGTAATTTTCTGTGCCTCTCCTAGAGCTGTGCCAGAAAAAATGTGAAGCTGCTTTTTTCTACATTACAACCTTTGATCATAAATTATGACAGTGGAATGCCTAATTCCGAATACCACAGATTCAATCGTTCATGTATTTTTTAAAATATTACTTTATAATCTTACTCAAATATACTAAGGTATATATATTAAGGTGTACATATATTACATAATAACCATGAAATAATAATATATCTTTATGTAAATTTCTACTAAAAGTGAAAAATATATATCTACTTATAGGTATATGGCGCCTACACTTCTCGAGTTTGCATCAGCAGAACGTAACGACGTAAAAGCTCGTCGGTGCTAAGCTTTAGTGCATTCCACTACAAAGTGGACGGAAAGGGTATTGGAGCATTAGGATCTGTTTTAAATATTTTTTTAAATCTAGAATGTACATATAATAAATAGTGACCATTTTCTGTTGTCTATTTTAAAAAAAATTGAGAGTGTAGTATTTTCCTAGTAGAATGACGAAACTTTGTCCCTTATTGAGTAGCGGAACTCAACGCCGAATTCTTATCGACTAGCGGGGAAATGAAAATAATTAATATTCTCGAATGGTCATCGAGCTCTCAACCGTCAAATTTGCGGTCAGACGATGTCTCGTTTGTCACCATGTCTTGTCATTTACGTACAAAACGTAGCATATTTTAATTAAAGCGCTCAATATGTTCAAAATATTTTTTAATATTTATTGTACCTTAAAAACAACTCTATATTATTTTTATTGATTCTAGTACTTCTGAAAGTTATTAAAGAAATTAGGATTTCTTTAATAACTTTCAGAAGTACTTTCGTACTTTCAGAAGTAATTACACAAAAATATTCAATTCCAGTAAAAAAAATTTTTGCTAATACTTATTATTGATATTGTATTAAAACATATTTTATGACACGTGCCTATATATTATATATTTAAGCATATATACAGACAATTAAGTTTAACTGTAGATCTAATATATATATATTAAAACAGTTCATATTAAATACTCGTTCGTGTCCGTCCGTACGTTTGAGTTTATGACCGAAACAATATTACAGCTATGTTAAACAACGTTTTACTGCGACAGTGGTATGCGTGTGCGCATCTCAAAGATCAATAGATCATTTATTTCTTTTTTTTGAGGCCGTCTTGGCGCAGTGGCATAGCTTCTGACTAAGAACGCGATGAGTCTCGGTTTGATTTGCAATCGGAGGAGTGAATGTGCTTAAATTATTTCATTGCTCTGGTAGATGAAGTACCGCCTTGAATTTCATTCTACAAGCAATATATTAAAAGTTACGCGAAAATCGGGGCGAGATTGTCTTAATAACGCTAGGTTCATTCAGTCTACTATACTATAAGGGAAAAGGATGCTGTTTTATTTACGTCATTGCGTTCGTATATTATGTTTTGATTTGAAACTTTGAAAAGTTACGGAAGGTCTTGACACTAACTTCGTTTTGTCTACCTTGCTGTGCAGGAAAACGGGAAAGCGTGAAGCTTTCTATTCTTTTTGAAGCGTGAAACTTTTATACTATTGTAAATTCAAAATTTGTCACTTCTCCGCATTGATCTTTAACATAGGACCAGACCTAGCATACGATGTTTCAAAGTATGCACTACAAAGTCGCAAAAACCCGGTATTGTCAAGAAAGGGGCCATTGTGAGATTTACGTTTGAAGGGCGACGGCCGCTCGGGCACCTCGCACACGTCGCGGCGCGTCGTATCATAGTCGAAGTGAAGTTTACTTAGTTATACACTCAGTCAAATCCTACGTATTAAGCTTAAACAGAATATTCCGCTGCCTCGCCGAAATATTCCCATTGTTGTTAAATTTTTATTGTACCCATTTTTTTAGCTTAGGAACCTAGTATAAAGACACTTTGTTGCCATTAAGATACTTCCATTCCTCACACTCCGCCGCCGCAATCATTGCTGCGCTTTGCCCCGTTACTGGAATGAGGAAATGAAAATAAATATTTCCTGGAGTGCGAATCGAACCCCCAACCTGTTGCGTATACAGTCTCAAGCATGTTTTGCAGCGCGACGACTAGCCTCATGTTTAGTGCGTAACTTTTAATTATTTCCATTGACTACAGATATGAAGCCACATACAAGTATTTCATTATAAGCTAGTGACATATATGTATATATATAAAAGATGAACTTGGTAATGCACACAAACGTTTTGACCGGTTAAGATTCATTTTAATCGATTTTTTTACACTCAATGGTGATACCGCGTTACGGCTTTTACCACCGTCAAACATACAGCGTGTAAATATTTAATTTGACAGTGTCGGCTCTCTCTTGCGGTGTCTTAGACGTGTGGGAACATGTTGATAGAAGCGTGGCGATTTGGTACATTTTTTGGTGTAAGATTTTTAAAATATGTCAATACTATACTCGTATACATAAATCTCTATTAGGACGTCGCGGCGCAGTGGCACTAAGAGTGACTGTAAGCGCGAAAGTTTTGAGTTTGATTAGGTACTACTCGGGAGAATGAATTATTATGATATAATTCTTCTTCGTGTTCTCCTACAACGCCCAGAACTCACATGCCCAAAATATAGCTCTCCGCGACTAGTATTGCCTATACAATATTTTGCAATGTACATCAGTCAATAGTAGAAAAGGTTTACTTTTTTTTATCTTCATGCTGTATAACATTTATACGGGTAGGCTAAAAATGTTAGGACGCTTTGTACCCAAATTTTCGTTCAATTTTTGAGACTTTGAGTGTTGAGTGGCGGAATTCAAACTTTGTTTTGCTTAGTCAAGGAAATGAAAATTACTCATTTGCCTGAGTAGTTATCGAACCCACATCCTTATGGGGCATAAAATGAAGCTATATATTTAAAGTGTAATATTCTCACAAATTGTAAATAAACTCAGTTTCCACTGCGAAAGAGAAATGAGCGGATAATGCTTAGGCGCGTGTTGCCTAGAACTGAGCGAGTTCATTTTAACTCTTTGTGCTTCGACGGTCTTTTCCAGTCAACTATTTATTGCTGGAAATACCAGCATGCAATTAACTATTACGAGTTCACCGTAGTCCGTAATGGGTCCGCTCCGCTCGCCATGGAAACCGGGCTTTACACCGGTATAAAACATTGCCAGTAGCCAACTACTTGTGACAAGCAAATACAAAGACTACAGTAGCTCATAGCTAGTAAACGTTATACAGCAAGTTTTTATTTACATGTAATTTGTTCATCATTGATGCTATCGTGAACTAACCTAACCGTAAGTTAGTGTGTGTTTCAATGATTATTATAATGGTAATTTATATTTTTAGTAATATATATAGGTCGAGGTCGTCGTGGTGCAGGGGTAAAATCGAGGCGCAATTGTTAACGCAACGGTTGTGAGTTCGATTCCCGCTACCAGGCTAACTGCCCCAAGTTTCCTCTGTCTTTATGTGAAGCTATAAACTAATACTTAATTGTCTTTAATATGTCGTATTTGTTAATGTAAAATAATATTTTTAGCTTAAATGTAGAAATTTCGCATTGAGTATAGTATCTCAATATTACAATTCATTACACAATATATTACAGTAACATACTTTGATTTATTATAAAAGCGAAATTAAACTGCGATGCTAATATTAATGTATGAGGGCGTTGTCTATTAAGAAGAAGGCTATCACCCACAACTCCATTCTAATGTGTTGGTCATGAAGTGAGTCATGTTTGTAATTATTTAGGAGAAACAATTTAAAGTTATATTCTGAAAACTAGGTTTTACTGTGACGTCACTTGTTAAAATGTGTATAATAATTAATAGTTTAACATTAAATCAGCTTCACGCTGTATCCTGCACACGGCATGGTAGGCAGAGGGAAAAAAGTGAGAAGACACTCCGTTCCCTACTTTCCGTCGAATTTTTCAAGGTATTGTGTGTTAAGTGGCAGAACTTAAACACCAGGCTTTTGCTTCGGTGCCAGAGCGAAGAACAGAAAATATAAATAACTCATTTCCTTTTTCTGACACGAAAACTTCGCGGTTCTACGCACATTAACACCAATTCAAGCCAAAAGTATGGAACGGAATATCTTAACTTCTCGGTATAATTTGCCTACTTCGCAAATGGGAAATAGTACGTAAAGCTAAAAATAAACAAAAAAGCTTTGAAACTTCATTACAAAAATTTTCATACAAATATCAATTACAAAATAATATACCTATTAAAATCATACAACAGACTAACAACTTGTTCCACCAAATTAAAATCCGGCCCGTTCCCATTGCTCTGGGGCGGGGCCCGTTTTGATAGGGTTAAACAAATATAGTCGGCCGAATATAATGTAATAAATATAATTCACAATGTTTATACGTATCTCATGTTACGATCTCGGGCCGCGGTTTTGTAGAGTACTTTAGTAGAGAGCTTACGTTTTTACATCCTTAAGACCGTCTGTGTGTAAACCTGTCGGTTGTGGGTTCGATGCCTACACGAGGGACAATGAATCATTTTTTTCGCTCTAATAACAAGACAAAGCGTAGTATAATTCACAAATCAACTTACAATGTCTTGAAACAAGGAACTTAGCGGGAAATGGGAACAGAGTGTCTACTCCCTAGTGTAGACCTTCTGTCCAACCTGTGGTTGTACTAACAGCGGGATACAGTGTAAAACAAAAAAAAAACTATTAAAGTTTGAGACGTATTGTGACGCAGTTGATAAGAGTTTGGAGAGCGTATCGAAGAACTTAACTTATGGAGAACTTAATTAAACTTAAGCCACGATTTTTTTTTAATTTTATAAATATGTTTATTGTAATAATACATTAAAAATGTTAAGCTCAATTCTACGACCTATTTATATGTTTTATTTCTGACAATGTCATAAATACATACAAAAATGTTCACAAAATGCCTCTGGCCCAAAACCATCTGTGCAAATTATAAAAGAAATAAAATCGTTAGCGTTACATATGACCGGGGCAGTTCCAGTCAGGTTGTTCAAATATATCTTATCTGTGTTTAAGAAATTAATAATTAAATGTGCTAATTTATGGCTGGGCTTTGTCGAGCAGTGCCTCCATCGATGATTGTTATAAAGCTTTTGAGCTTTCAGTTCAAATTAAATTTAAAATTGTGGGAATAAGACATATAAATTATGGTTTTTAAGCAACACACCCAATATATCGCTCATTCAAATTCAAATATTAAATCAGGTTCACGCTATATCCCGCACACAGGGTAGGCAGAGGACACTCAGTGTTAAGACACTCTGTTCTCCATTTTCCACCGAATTTTGGAGGCAATGTGTTCTGAGTGGCGGAACTCAAATCGTTTGCCTCGTTACCAGAGCGAAGAAATGAAAATATAAAGTTAAATAAATTTTGAATCGTTGAATAAAGATAAATCAACCACCGTCTCAGAAGGCAATTCGGCTGCAGTTTCTCTATAAGATCAAATCGATCTTATAGAGAAACTGCAGAGGAAAGGAAATATTTAATATTTCATTAAAAAAAGGGAAAAGTGCAGCGATTCTACCACTCAACTCAACACACAATGCCTCCAGAATTCGGGGGAAAGCTGGGAAAAAAGAGTCTTAATGGGAACGGAAGCAACACAGGTTCCCAGGTTCCTTCTACCTGCCCTGCTATGTAAAGGATACTACAGATGCTATTTCTACACTTTGCTATCAATAACAAATTAGAATGAATTATGGAGATTAGATTTAAATATATGTCGCAGGTAACTATAAAAATATAAGTACACCGGATAGATTGCGAACACCTGCGTGAAAACGACGCGTGCGGCCACTTTGGATGGTATAAAGTAGAAGAAATATCAAAAACAATACTATTATGAACGAAATTGGCCAGATAATGGGAATCTTATGTATTTTTATTGTATGTTATTCACAATAGTTGCTCTGTATTTAATTTCATGACTAATTTTCTATGAAATGACTTTTCCATTTTATTGTGGGTAAGCTTAACTAGATTCTGAATTATTTATGAATATTTATTTGCATCTGAACTATTTATAATACATATTTTCTAAATAATAAATTAAATATAATAAAATTACGTTTCTAATAGGATATTTTATTCGATATATAATTTATAAGCATCATTTCTTGTATAAGACTATCCCAACGTAAAGGTGATACGCGTTCGCGAACAAATGCGCTCGTTTTCCAAACAAATATACTTGAGAGAATGCATCCATACATTAAAGGTTTATTAGCATTTTTTAACCGACTTCTGTAAAAGGAGGAGATTTTCAAATCGATGAATTTTTTGGTTTGTCAGATTTTTGACTAGGTAGATCAATTTTATTCTATTTTTATTCGAAAGCTGGTGCTTATCGTGTGGTCTCATTTTAAGATGGCCTAGTTCTAACAATGTCATCCATGAGAAAATCATATGTCTTAAATTTGCATAATTTACTTTTTGAAGTCAGTTTTTTTATATTAAAAATTATACTATATCGGTAAGAGTATATATCGTATGTCTGTGAAAGTGACAGGTTGCGGGTTCGATTCCCACTCGACGAAATGAAATATTTCATGTTTTCATTTCTGCGCTCTGGTAACGAGACATAGCGTGGCGTTGCGTTGGCATAATTCGGCGGAAGTTGGAGAACGGAGTGTCTTAATACGAGCCACTACCTACCCTGCTAAATGCGGCATACAGGGTGAAACTAACAAAAATATACTTGAATTTGTCAAAATACAATATTAAAAAAAGACCTTCTTGTAATAAATATTTAAAAATGTTTATTAGAACTTTATATTTTAATCCAAAGCAAGTTCTAAAACATAGCACGTTATAAAGAGTAGGAAATACGAAACTCGACAACGGACGTGCGATATCGGTCATCTCTCTTTGATATCATTTATCTTAGCAGCTCGCTAATAAGTCACTGGGCAGGACCGGACAAATTGAATAAATAAAATTACTTTAAGCTGATTTTATAATGTAAAATATAATGTGGGGTTAGTTCTGGATAAGCGTGACAAGTTGTGGGTTCGATTCACACTCGAGGAATTGAAATATTTTCGCTTCTTCGGCTCTGGTAATGAGCTAAAAACGCGGCGTTGAGTTCCATTGCGTGGTAAATGTACCACGCAATGCTTTCTGAATTACGCGGAAAGTGAAGAACAGAAGAATCGAAATGGTTATGGAGTGTTTTAACACTAGGTACACATAACAGAACATAACAGAATACATGTGTGGGAAACAGCGTGAATCTAAAAAAATATATAATATTGTTTTAAATTAGTTTAGAACCTAAACGCGTATCTAGCAAACTGCGAAGTAGTCGGAGGAACCCGGCTTACATAGTTGTCTTTCTACGTTTTGACGCTGTTCCACTGCGTCATGACTTCATCCTCCATACAAACATTTGCATCATTAAAAAGAGATCTATATACATTTGTTTTTTTCATACAAATCAAATTGAAAGCATATAAAAAAATTACAATGCAGTTATATACAACAATGTATAGAATGCCCTTCACCCAAATATGCAAATGTATTACTCATACGTTTTAAATCGATTTATGGCGCTCCATACGTAGGTTAAAGTTGAATTATTGATTAAACCCGAGTTACTCATTATATTTCGTGTAGGTAACGGTTTAGATGTTACTTGTACTGAAAATACTTGTAATATGTGAAGAAGAAGTGTTCTTCTGGTTTATCTGGTCTGCCGCTAACCTAATGGAACTTTTGAAAAAAAATTGTTTATATTTGACAGTCGCCTACTGACCCTTGACGAAACACGTAATTGCCTTCGACGCATGAAGAACGGAAAAGCGGTGGGACCTGACGACATTCCGATCGAAGCGTGGAAATCGTTGGGCTCTCTTGGTGTGCTCATGCTTACTGACCTTTTTAACCATATCTTGAACACTGGTAAGATGCCGCATCAGTGGCGGCTTAGCTTTATTACCCCTATTTACAAAGGAAGGGGCAGTGTTCAAGATTGTGGTAGTTATAGGGGCATTAAGCTTATGAGTCATACCATGAAGCTCTTCGAGCGCATGATCGACCTCAGGCTCCGCCGAGAGTGTACTATCTCTGAGTCTCAATATGGATTTCAGCCAGGATCGGGCACCATGGACGCCATTTTCGCCCTCAGAACTTTGATGGAGGCATACAGGGAAAAAAGGAGAGCTCTGCATGTGGCCTTTTTAGATCTGCAGAAGGCCTTTGACTGTGTGCCTCGTCAGTGTATCTGGTGGGCATTGCGATCCAAAGGGATCCCTGAGGCCTATATTGGGGTTATCAGAGACATGTACCACGATTCCGCTTCTATGGTTAGGACTGCTGTTGGCGACACTAGACCCTTCCCGATTACAGTGGGGGTTCACCAGGGCTCGGCTCTTAGTCCGTTCTTATTCAATGCAGTGCTCGATACTGTCTCGGCTCACATCCAGGACCAGCCTCCATGGCTGATGATGTATGCCGATGATATAGCACTCATTGCCGAGAACCGACTGACGCTGGAGCGTAAAGTGAACCTCTGGAAGGGTACGCTTGAGAACGGCGGTCTTAAACTAAATGTGTCGAAGACAGAGTACATGGCCTGCGGGAGCCGGGACTCGAGCACCATCCTTATAGGTCCTGAGCCAGCCGTTAAGTCGGAGAAGTTCAGGTACCTTGGATCCGTTATGCACGAGTCTGGAGGCATCGATCACGATATCCAAGGGCGGATAAGCGCTGCCTGGGCCAAATGGCGGGAGGTCACTGGTGTGGTCTGCGACCGCAGAATACCGCCCAAGCTCAAGGGGCTGATATACAAGAGCATCATCCGACCGGTTCTTTTATACGGCAGCGAATGTTGGCCGGCACTATCTCGGCACACTCAGGAGCTTCACGTCACGGAAATGAAGATGCTGAGGTGGATGTGCGGCGTAACGCGGTCTGACCGCATACGCAACACATTCATTCAAGGTAGTCTTGGGGTCCGTGACGTAGCGGATAAGCTCCAAGAGCGTCGTCTGAGATGGTTTGGCCACGTTACGCGCCGGCCTAAGAACTATGTCGGATGCAAGTGCCTTGCTATATCAGTTCCTGGAGTGAGACCTCCTGGACGCCCAAGGAAGCGCTGGCTGGATGTCGTGATGCAGGACATGAGAGCCAATGGTCTAACCACCGAGGACGCAAAAGACCGTGCAAAGTGGAGTAGGTTGAGTAGGAGGGCAGACCCTGGCAATAGCCGGGATTAATCCCAGGAGGAAGAAGAAGTCACCTACTGAGAAAAGAGAAATCCTGTACACAAGATTTTTCCATTTGGCCATAAGGGTAATCTAATAACGAATAATTGAATTAAGAATACACCGATCCACTACATTTATATCAAAATAGATTTTCAAAAGCAATCAAACGTAGCTCATTTTACTCATCATTCCCGAGCGAGGCGTAGCTTATTGCGAAATTGAGTAGGCCTGTAACTATGAAAATGTGAATATGTAATGGAATATCAGGATCAATTGGTACATTGGTCAAAAATTATTCGCTTTAATAGATAATTTCTGAAATTAATTCATATTTAAGGTTGCCGTGGCGCAGTGGGTGCCTTACTGAATCGGTATGGGTTCGCTTCCCACTCTGGAGAATGATATATAACTAGCGGACGCGCGCAGCTTCGCTTGCGTATTTAAGGGTGAATTCTAAGAACCCATGAAACATGTGTTCAATGAAATATTTTTAAGAGTCTAAATTTCAAATTTTATAAAAATCGGTGGCGATTTAAAGATTTTTCCATACAAACTTTCAACCCCTTATTTGCACACTTAGGGGGTGAATTCTAGAAAACCATTAAACATATGTTCAATAAAATATTTTTAAGAGTCTAAATATCAAATTTTATAAAAACCGGTGGCGATTTAAGAATTTTCCCATATAAACTTTCAACCCCTTATTTGCACCTTCAGGGGGTGAATTCTTGAAAACCATGAAACATGTGTTTAATTATATACGTTTAAGAGTCTGAATTTCAAATTTTATAAAAATTGGTGACTTTTTAAAAATAAACCTATAAAAACTTTCAACCCCTTATTTGCACCCTTAGGGGGAGAATTCTAGAAAACGATGAAATACGTGTTCAATTAAATACTTTTAAAAATCTAAATTTCAAATTTTATAAAAATCGGTGCCGATTTAAAAAAAATTCCATACAAACTTTGAACCCCTATTTCACCCCTTTAGGGTTAAAATTTTTCAAAATCCCTTCTTAGTGGATGTCCAGATTACGAAAGTAAACTTTTCTCCAAATTTAACGTTTCTACGCACAGCGGTTACGGCTGTGCGTGCGTCTTACCTCAGTCAGTGAGGACAAGTCCTTTTATATATATAGACTAGCGACCTGCTCGCGGCTTCGCCCGCCTTAACTACTGAATTATTCATATAATGTATATTTGCAAAACACTTAAGATAATGTGAAAATTAATGAAACCCTAATGCAACCCGCATTTTCGTAATTCCAATAAGGATTTTCCAATTGTTTTAAAATAAACACAAACAAATAACACAATCTAAATCTTCTTCGCTATAGAGGCAGGGGGGTTTTTTTTTGAGCTTGTGGTTAATGCTGTTAAAACAGCGACACCGGTTGGGTAGGCACTACGTGGCTGTCTGTGAGGAAAATTAAATAGAATGCATCGGCCGGGAATCGAACCCGGGCCGCCCGCGTGGCAGGCGAGCATTCTACCACTGAACCACCGATGACTGCTCATGACGCGCTTGTATAAGCAAAACGTCGCGGGGCGCGTTTCGCAGCAAGGATGTTTTGATATTGTAACAACTTCTAAAGTACTTATTAAAATGAAAAACAGTAAAAGACAGTTTTGATCTACATTAAATGGTCAACGTAACTAATATACTTATTTATATACTGAGAGTAAGGGATAAGTAAAACTTGACTCGATATAGTTGATGTGTAAACGGCGTGATGTGTTAACAATTAAATGCGTTTTTCTCTAAAACTACTCGCAATTTCGAAATTGTGTAAAAAGCAAATTTTATCTTCGTTTAACGTAAAAATTTAATAAAGTATTTTAAAGGATAAGGATTAATACCATTATGGAAAAATATCCCTCACAATAAAAAATATATTGAAATTACAATTTTTAGACAGAAATATGATCACTACACGTTATCCTTAAAAAATACGAATATGCTCTCGCGGATTTTTTTGTAGATCTTATTAAGAGGAACAATACTCCAGTACATTATTTTCATGTAGTACTTACCATTAAAGCAGCGCATGCGCGAAAGTGTCTCAACGGGTAGGACATTATACACATTTATCGTATTTATGGTAATTTACATAAGAATGTACAAATAATAAACTATATATAAACCTTCCCTGAGAAATACTCGACCTAATGGTGAAAACCGCATCAAAATCCGTTGGGTGGTTTAGAAGAAGAAGAGTTAGAAAGTACAGACAGGCACGAAAAGCGACTTTGTTTTATAAGATACTAGCGGACGCGCGCAGCTTCGCTTGCGTATTTAGGGGTGAATTCTAATAAACCACGGTGTGTTCAATGGAATATTTTTAAGAGTCTAAATTTCAAATTTTATAAAAATAGGTGGCGATTTAAAGATTTTTCCATATAAACTTTCAACCCTTTATTTGCACCCTTAGGGGGTGAATTCTAAAGAACCATGAAACACATGTTCAATTAAATATTTTTAAAAGTCTAAATTTCAAATTTTATAATAATCGGTGGCGTTTTAAAGATTTTTCCATATAAACTTTCAACCCTTTATCTGCACCCTTAGGGGGTGAATTCTAAAGAACCATGAAACACATGTTCAATTAAATATTTTTAAGAGTCAAAATTTCAAATTTTATAATAATCGGTGGCGTTTTAAAGATGTTTCCATACAAACTTTCAACCCCTTGTTTGCACCCTTAGGGAGAGAATTCTAGAAAACGATGAAACACGTGTTCAATGAAATACTTTTAAAAACCTAAATTTCAAATTTTATAAAAATCTGTGCCGATTTAATTTTTTTTCCATACAAACTTCGAACCCCTATTTCACCTCTTTAGGGTTAATATTTTTCAAAATCCCTTCTTAGTGGATGTCCAGATTACGAAAGTAAACATCTGTTCAAATTTCACGTTTCTACCATCGGCGGTTAAGGCTGTGCGCGCGTCTTACCTCAGTCAGTGAGGACAAGTCCTTTTATATATATAGATAGGATAGATTACATTTCCTGGTTCTGGTAACAAGACACTGAGCGGCGTTGAGTTTTAGCACTTAGTACGAAATGTATCGAAAATTGGGCGGTAGGGAACGGAGTGTCTTCTTAAGTTAAGATTGAAAGGGGTACTGTCTGCTATTGTCTAAAACAATACAAAAATTTAGTTTCAATCCATAAGCATAATATTTGCCTAGCAAAATTTTAAAATAAAACTTTTAATTTCTAAGCCATTGCTAAGTTTTAAATTCTCAGAACTCAACATCGTCCTTTGCCTTGCTACCAGAGCAGAAAAATTAAATTCATTCCCCGATTTGGAATCGAACCCACAACCATCGCGCTTACATTTGTACGCTTGTGCCACTGCTCCAGGACGGCCATTGTTAAGTTAATTCACGAATGTCAATATCACCTGGCAGATGTACCAGAATTCCTGGATAGGCCGCTATGTGACTCGACTATGTATAGGCGCCTCGTTTAAATGCTTTATGATTCTATTTCAAACGGATGTTATACTGACTTGTTATATTGTTTGTTTGTATATATATTTATATATATATAAGTCCATATATTAAGGGTCCATCTACCTACCCTAGAAAAAACGCGTAAAGCCAAAACAAAACGAAAAAAATAGTATAAGTTTCATATTAAACAGTGAAATCGTTGAGTCATAATACATTTTTTGCCTACTTCGATACGAATTCACCAATACAATCAATACATATTTGCATTATAAAAAAGGTTAGTAACGTCTAAATGACGTATAGGACAGGTCCTTTAAAACTACTCAAGGGTAAAATATACCCATATGTCCTTACATTTGCATTTCTAACATTGTGTTGTCAATCAGGCGCACGCGCTTATCACATAATCTCAATATTTATATACATGTATGGATATATTTAGATATATATAACTCGAAGCCAGTCTCGACGCAGGGGCTCAACCCTGCGACTGTGAATTCGACTGGTTGTGGGTACGATTCCAACTCGAGGAGACGAATATTTAATATTTACATTTCTTCGTTTTAGTGTTGAGGGAAAACGCCGCGTTGAGTTCCGTCACTCAACATGCAATGGTTCCAGAACCTATTGGGAACGGATTGTATTAAGATTAGGGTCCCAGGTTCCATCAGCTTCCTCTGCTATATGCAGGATACAGTGTGAAGATAAAAAAAGTATAGTTAAAGCTAGAGAGCTCCGACCTTTTTACCAAAGTATAAACAAGACAAATAGAACAAAACCCCAGGTAACATAACACTCACTCCCATTGCACATGTATGTATGTATGACCAATTAATCTCAAACACACTCGAAAATAATTATGGAAACGTAATTTAATATGACTATATGAATATTTACATGAAAAGTGGAACTTATGTATATTTATTCTGTAAGTTGAGAAACTTTATGAGTTAAAGAGGTGGATAAACATACTACTGTTTGGTACTAATACCCGTGTAAATAGCTTGGTCTAAATTTAGATGAGGCGGACCTGGGTGTCGTTAACACTAAAGAAATTGAGATCGCAGGTTTGAATCCTGCAAATATTTGTTTTTTTTCACATTATACTTATTAATATTATATTTTCATTTCCTCGGTCGACGGTCTCTGAATTTTATTAGCATCATTAAGATACTTCTGTATCCCATTTCTCACAGTTATTGAGCGGCGGAACTCGACGCTGCGTTTTTATACATTATGAGGTCGAAAAAGACCTCAATCGCAATAGCCGAAATTTCTCCAAAATAGATCCCATAGTGAAAGTGTTAAAACGCCAAGCTAAACAAAAAAAATGCATAGCTCATTATTTCCCAATCTCTATCTATTCAATTTAATACTTGCCAAATTTAAACTATACCGATTTATTAACATAACCATATAAAATTACAATTTGATCTATCAAAGTCCTTTCTGGATTACTCATTTGATTAATTAAGTTTTGTTTCTAATCTCATCAGTACGTGGGCGTCTTACGAAACGGATGACTCAGTATGAGAACTGAATATGATGATTTTTTACCGCCCATACAATATTAACAAGTGCGATATCTATAAACGTTTGTCTAAACATTCGTAGATAATAAATGGTTCGCTTCTACTAACAAAATACATAAGCTTTCTATGGAGCTTTTAGTTTTTGTTTTTTGTGTAGCTCTTGCTTCGATTTTGTTTAAAGTTGGTAGGTGCAGTGGGACGTCTGCCTGTATAGGTTCCGCTACTTAACACGCAATGATTTCAGATTTCGGCAACGGGAACGGAAACGGGAATCTTAACACTAGGTTTATAGGTTCCCTCTGCATACCCGACTACTTGCGGGATACATCGTGAAGCTAAACGTGACCAAGGTAGTCTGATGCCTTAACAAAACTTGAAATTGAACTAAACACCCAGCCAAGCGCATGTGAACTTAACCTTTGAATGAATGAATGCTGATTAACGCTTACCAATTGAATGGTCGGCCTTGAATTACTGATAATGCATAGAGCCTCCCCCGATATCCGTAGAAAGAACCACTAAACATTGGAAGCTAAGGTAGTTTTTGACTATTTTGATTTGGTTTTATTATTTCAAATTTTATGGCTATAGTATAAATTGTTTTATTTTAGTTCTGTTCTCTTTACAAATATATTGACGACTCTTTTTTTCTAAGTGTGGAATAACACTTTAAAAATGTTAAATGTTTCTTGACCCCATCAATTTTGAAATTTTACATATTATAAGATTCACGAAGTATTTCTATAGTTTGTTTTATGAAACTAGTTCCTTTACAATTTTATTAAAAATTGTTATTGAGCTTAATAAGTATTTATAGCATTATTTAAAAACAAGTTGCGTTGGTAAAATTAAAAAATGTACAGTAACAGGAAAATTTTGAAGTTAGTTACATAAGCATTACTTAAAAGAGTAACAAACGACAATATCTCTGAAAAAAAAAAATGAGTATGTTGTAATTGTGCAATGATAATGTATTCTTTACGTGGTAAGGTTAACAAATTATATTCATTTCAGTTATAATTAGAAGAAACTTAACCGCTATCTTTTTGAAAACCCTTTCTGTACTCATTTATTTTTATATATTTTTTATATTTTTAAATGTATTTTTTTTATATAATAATTTATATTTAAAAATGTAAAATTGATTCACTCATTTATACGTATTATTATATTTAAAAAAACATTAAAACAAACAAATTAAATTAAACGTTCAATAAAAAAATTGAATATGCTCCTAGTGTAAGTGGTCTAAGACCAAAATCGTAGCCCACACAAACACTACGCACTCTCGCGTCGATTTACAAAAAGGTGAGTATCATAGAAAACAAGTAACAATAGATTAGCTTCAATCTCTTTGTAATTATAAGGTCAGAGAGACAATTGTTTGTATTTTTGTATACATAATTAATTAATAAGATGAAGAGGCGTTCGTGGCGCCGTGGGACAGTCAAAGCTGTTTCTAAATTTTCTAAAATATGTACAAAAAAAAAATGTTATATATATTAAGGAATATATCATAGAAGTTAAAAAAAAATCCTCAAAAGTCCTTTTCCGTTATCCTGAACATGTTGGTAAGGCTTTCAGGTTCAAAACAAAAATGTATAAAAATACATCCTGGCGGGGCTTAAATCTGCCTCGTTCATCAATTCAATATCTTTTTAATTTTATTTCCATTAAGAAATATATAACAGATGCAAACACTGTGTCAAGCCTACTAGCAAAACGAAAATCATTAATGTAACATAGGAAATGTTAATTAAAATTTGAACCCGCTTGCTCCTAACCACTCTCGTTCTTGTTGAGCTGCAAAGGTGAACATACAATAATATTTGTTCATCCATTACCGTACCATCTGTAAAGAGATATATGCGATATGGTCATCGAGTGAAATTTGGGTTAATCGATTTCGTCTTCGATAATTATAATGTAGGTTTAAAACCTGAACGAATCCTACGACGTTATATCCATATTAGAAAATAGTTAATTTTTAGTGCAAATTATCGTCCGATTTCACAGTTAAGATGTGTGGAGCTTTACGTTTTTTGGTAAAAATATTTAAAATTTAAAAACAAGGTAGAGTTGTAAGTGCTTTTTATATCTTTTAGCTTCACCCTTAATCCCACATATAGAGTTAAGACATCAGTGTTAAGACATTTAGTTTTGAACTTACGTTACTTACTAAGTTTTATATAAATAATGACCTTAAGAGTTTCATAATGTAACATCTCTCTATTGGATAATAGAGGTCGAAGTCAAAGAAGACAACAAAAAAATATATTATCAATATATATATATATATATATATATATATATATATATTTACCTAAAAGTCCATTAACCTGTAGTGGAAAAACACAAATCGCCGGGTCGCTGTACTAGTGTAGGTACATATTTACTTCCAAGTCACGTCTCGCGAAACCAAAAGATGCGTTCAAAAGTGTGAGCACACGCTGCCTATTAAACTGCCTACTAAAGAGGTATTATTACTTTGTGATTTTTTACAATTGGCTATAGAAATGGTATAAAAAGCAGATTCACGCGTATACCTTTTTTACTACGGGTAGCCCGACTGCCAAGCCAATATTCAGGGATATCATTGTATTAAATTTATTTTCATTTCCCTGTCTTGACATTATGTTCCCTCAGCCTTTCCTGCCATGAGCGGAAAAGCGTGAAACTGCTCATATTTATATATTTTTAGTAAATTGTTATACTTTAGTAGTTGATAATATACTTCTATTCAATTTCTAATCTGTGACCAGTGTCATCGAACGTAGTATCTACACAATATGTTTATTATAAAGTGAAAAAAAATCTTTGTTTGTTCTCTTATTTGTAGATTTGAATTCAAAGTGTGTACCTATATCTGCTATAATCGTATCTTATGTTAAATTATGAATACTGTTCTTACCTTTGGAGCGGCTTAAAAATGTAAGCCGATTTATAAAACCTGCACGCTTTATCCCGTGTATAACACGGTAGACTGCGGGAATCTAGGACCCATATAAGATACATCCGTTCCCGTTTTCCGCCGAATTCTCGAGGCATCTCGTGTTGAGTGGCGGAACTCAACACCGTGCTTGGCGTCGTTACAGTCACACACTTATGCTGTTGTGACATGGCGGTATCGTTTATAAAAGCAACGCTATAATTCGTCTTTGTTCGTAAGTGACGTGTTTGTGAGTGATGGGCGGCGTTGAGTTCCGTCACTAAACACAAGATATCTTAAATTTAGTCGAAACATGAAGCTGCTTCTTAATTATATTTTAATATAAATGAGAAAACAATTCATATGAACAATATTATTGTTCAAGGATAGGCGTGACGGCTACCGTTTGCCACGTCCCTCGAATAAACTTGAACTTTTCAAAACCGGCCTATATAAACAGATAGGGATGTACGAATGTTGGAGGTGATACACTTATATTATTGAGTTATTTTTTTAAACAGTATCTAACAATAAACAAAGTGTAACCCTAGAGGGCGGTTTTTGCAGTAATAGATTTGTTGTTATTTGATTAAAAAGTACACAAGTTGAAGTCAACACCTCGGTTTACCTCGCTACCAGAGCAAGAAAATGAAAATATTGAACCTTAGAGTAGGAATTGAATCTACAATTTATTATAGCACCTCGACTGACCTCTATATGTGCACATTATTATTTAAAGTTATTATGTTATATTATTTATTCACGCTTTATTCCGTTGAGAGACTGAGCGATCTTACTTCTTATTTTTGGGTCGTTTTAAAAATAGCGCGTCAAGTGACGTAACTCAACGCCGCGTCCCGAAGGAGTGTTATTAAAATACGTAAATATGTGAGTTAAAACGTATCCACATATTTATATTTTTCTCGTTCTTAAAAATTAGGGCTACTCGCATTGTCTCTACAATGTCACATTAGTATACCAAATTTTCCTGACAAAAGTTTCATAACATTAAACCGGTACAAATCGATTATATTCTTTATCGGAACGAAATAAGGTTTATTTTCATATATTTTTAATTTATTTTTTTCAACCCATTGTATGCATGATTATTCATAAACATATTTTGTACTAAATGTTACAGTTGACATGGTCCGTGTATAACAGTTGTTTTTTTTTGAAACACAGTTTTTTTTGTTTCACGCTGTAGGCACCCCACATGGCACTTCTTTCTGAGTGACGTTGTATTGAGTGGTGGGGCTCAACGCTGCGAGACATAATATAATATGACTAGTTATTTTTTTTTTCAATCAAATCAAATCAGCGTCACGCTGAATCTCGCACACAACAGGGTAGGTAGAGGGAATCTAGTATTAAGATAATTCGTTTTCCACTTTCCGCCGAATTCTAGATGCATTGCGTGTTGAGTGGCGGAACTCAACGCCGCGCTCTTACCTCGACACCAGAATGAAGAAATGGAAATATACATTTAAATAAATATTTCATTTCCTCCAATAGGTATCGAACCCACAACCCCACGACTGACCTCATGATATATATATACATTGTACATATAGATATAATATCGTCTGTACAAACATTATGAAGCTGAGAGGTTTGTTTGGTAAACACATTCATCTCAGGAATTGAAAATTGAAAAAAAAATATTTTGAATATCATTTAACGATAGGCTACAAAGCTCATCTCGAGCATTTAGAGTATGTCATATCAGCAGACGAAGCTGCAGGTAAAAAGCTAGTCTACTATAATATATAATTGAAAACGTACTGATTTTCGTACAACTATGTATTTTATGGCGTCCGTATGCTCTTGCGCATAAAAATGAGCACAGACTCGCGCGACGTTCGTGATCTCGAATAAACACGCCTCGAATATTTGGAATGTGCTGTGACTGTCGTTGACATCAAATGTTAGTTTTGGTGGATTTTTAGATAATAATAAAAATAATTTGTAGCTTCATGCTGTATCCTGCAATCAGCTGTCTAGGCAGAAGGAATCTAGTGCTACGACACTTTACATTACCAAATCACCGCCTAGTTTTCTTTCTTTCTTTCTTGAAAAGAGCAACTGTTGAGTTTCTTGCCGGCTCTTCTCAGCAGAACTGCCTTCCGAACCGGTGGTAGCTTTTTGTTCATATGTTCATTCGACGATTCAAAAGTGCTTATTATAAGTATATTTGAATAAAGAATATTATGAATTTGAATTTGAATTTCTCAAATGATTCTGCGTGTTCAGTGACATACCTTAACACCGCAATTTGTCTTATTGCCTTAACTCGTTAGGAGCGGCATAGCGTCTTCATGTAAACGGCATGGTTGTGGATTTGATTACCACTCGGGAGAAATATTTAATTAATTTCCATTTCTCCGCTCTGTTAGACGAATTGCAGCGTTTAATCCCTCGTCAATGTCTCGAAAAATTGGTGGAAAGTGGCTAATGTATAGTCTTAACACTAATTTCTCTCTATCTACTCCGCTTTTAGAAAAAATGCTCTATTCATTTCAAAGTAAGCATATTAGGTACATATACAATATTTATTTTTTTAGGTTTATATATATAGCGGGGTAGGCAGAGTGAACTTGGAAACCTACTGAAATTCTCTTCCCATTAAGATATTTCTGTTCCCCATTTCTTGTTGAAAGGCATTGCATGTTGAGCGGAGAACAGAACAGAACTCAACCTCGCGCTTTCTCACGTCACGCGCCTTACCAGAGCAAGAAAATGAAAATATTTAATATCCTCCAGTGGAAATCGAATCCACAACCAACGTCATGACTTGCCTTTAAATATTATTTAATAACGATAATATAATAATAGAAATATTTAACAAGCCATGGTCACCGCAGTGGACGCGTGCCGACTGCCAAACCGCAACCTACCGCGCACGCGCTCTAACGCTATCGATATGAATTTAAATCGGATTAACTATGTGCCTTAAGCGTTTTGTTTTATATTATATATACAATATTATATGTTATGCTGTCTGAATGTTTGTTTTGTGGAATATGTTTTTATATGTATATAGGTACATATATTTTATTGAGGACGCCATGGCGCACAGACGAGCGACTGTAAACGCGAAAGTTGTGGGTTCGATTCCAAATCAGGGGAATGAAAATGTCTTAATGGGTACAGAGCATTTTTTTCTGCAATCATGGAAGCGCAGTATATGTGAATGTAAACGTGATGATTAAAGGTTCGCTTACGTAGAGGTGTGATAAAACTTTATTTATGTGAATGTGTCTTCCTCTCAAAATAAAACGTGGCGTTAAGTTCCGCTACTTAATTCTAGATTTTATTTTGTAGATAACCACGAAAATATATTTTACAATAAAAAAATAAATTTATTTAAATTTATAATACTGTTTCGAATATAGTAATAATATAATGTGTATTTCACAGTAGTTCAACCTATAAAGATGTTAAGTTTATGTTATATATTTCTAGGCTCTTTATGTTACAACGTGAAACAAACGAGGCTCGCTCTAAACTGGCATAGAGCCATTAAGTAATAAATCCATTTAAATTTCAAATTGCTTTTGTTTATCAAAGTGACTAGTAAATATATTTTAAACAGAAAATAAAATGGAACGTAATCTTTCACCTTAAAAGCAAACATTTTTTGTTTTCTCACTTGGAGGAATAAAATATTTTAATTTCTTCGCTCTAATAACGAGGCAAAGCGCGACGTTGAAATCCACCACTCACCACGCAATGTCTCCAGAATTCGGCGGAAAGTGGCGAATGGAAGTGTCTAACTGGACAACGGAGTATCTTAATACCTAGTTTCTATCCTGCTATGTGCGGGATGTAAGAAAAACTTACTTAGTCCAATAGTTTCGTCTGCATTTAGTCAGTAACGCAAGAGTTTTATATATGAGCAATATAGACTTTCTTCTTCATTTATAATTCTTAAAATGATATATTGTATTCGAACATTTTGGTCACTCTGTGTCAAGGTAAGTACAACAATGCGGTACCATTCGCAAAATACTAAATCTGTCACCTCAGTTTAGCAATGATGTCACACGTCTCAAAACATCTTTAATATTCTAATTTCGTTTTAATGTTTGGTGGAAATTGAAAGCTTTAGCGTTTATCTATGATACTTAACCGTATTCATAAACACTAATTAACGTTAACGTTACTTATATTATTGAAATGATGACAGAGATACAGGCTTAGCAGAGGGAGCCTAGTGTTAAAAAGCCCAATTTTCGAAATGAGGAAATGAAGATAATTCATCCCCCGAGTGAAAACTTACTACCGGCACGGTTTCAGTCAAACGCATATCCTCAAAATAATTATATTTTGAAAAATATCTTAGAAAACCTATCGATATTTGATGCTGATACGTATGATGATACGTAGCGGGAGTCGAAGCCACACTGAGCCCAACTATCCACGCGCTCTGACCGTTAAGGCATACGTATCTGCAAATTTCTGCTTTTAGTAGATTTTTCTTACAAATAATCATCTAACAAAAGAGAATGCTCTTTATTTCCTATTCCTTCCTTCCGTAACAGACATTCCATGAAGCCAGTCGTGACGCAATGGCACAAGCGTGCGAATGTAAACGCAGGTTGTGGGTTCGATTTCAACTCTAGGCAATGAAATACTTAATTAAATACTCAATTATTTTTAATCGCGGCGTTGAGTTACATCAAAAGACATTGGGGAAGTATTCAACCCGCCTATGTTCCCACCTTGCAACACATAGCGACAGACAGATTGACGGTCGACATATCAGCCAGGCACGCGCCACGCCGCGCGCGGCCAGTGACGTCTGGAATGTATCAAACATTGGCCATAATCCATATACTTGCAGCGTGGTACATAGTGCCGTTATAATAATAGACTATTGTACTCATTTTATGTATATAATATTAAGAAATTAAAAAGCTTAGGGATATCGTGGTATAAGTGCACAGTATTTGACCGTAAACGCTATGGTTGTGATTTCGATGCACACTCGAATGCCTAGTTTTAAGACACTCCGTTCCCCACTTCTGCCTTATTTTAAACACATTGTGTGTTGAGTGGCGGAACACCAGAACGAAAAAATTAAAATATTAAATATTTCATTTCCTCGAGTGGGAATCAAATCTACAACATGTCGCGCTAACAGTGACACGGCTTATGCCACTGCGCCACAACTAGCCTCAAATATTTTCATTTCCTCGCTCTGGTAACAAAGCAAATCGCGGCGTTGAGTGCCGCTAATATCTCGAGACTTCAGTGGAAAGTGGAGAACGGAGTACCTATCTTAACACGAAATTACCTCTGTCTATAACACTATATGTGAGATATAGCATGAGGCTAAAAAAAGTATGCACATATAATATGCTAGTGACTTTGTCGTGTCCTAAGCCCCAAATCATCCCAAAGTAAATATTTGAACTTGAAGCATATAGTAATTAACCCGACCAGACGACCACTCATCTTACGTGCGCAAACGTATTGTGTATTTTAAAAATAATTATCGCCAGCCAGTTCGAATTATTGAGCGGTCAATGACATTTACTTTTTTTTATATATACATTTAAGATTTTTTTATTTATTACTTTTCTCCAGATTTTGCGTGGAACGTGGAAAATTGATCATTTTTCTCTAAGCAATTATGCAATTTTGCTTTTTTGCAACTATAATGCAATTTTCATTTATGGAGGGGAAAGGTTCATGTCTATAATATTTCAATGTTATATTGGACTAAAGGCAAAAATATAAGAAATGTGTAATTTGACGTCATTTATTTATTTACATTTTCCTGCTCTGGTAGACAAAGCACGGTGTTGACTGTCTTCAGAAAATACACAATATCTATAAAATTCAACGGAAAGTGGGTAACGACATGTCTTAACAGTAGCTTCCCTCCGTCTACAATTGGTGGAGACCAAATAAATTCGAACCAAGAACTATCACACATACTTAAACACACCTCAACTGTACCACTGAGGCGCTTTACGAAAATTTATTTTATTTTACTCCAAGCCACTACTGGAAATAAATCTATAAATAAATTGTAAGTAACGAGAATCATTTAAAGACTATTAAAGGGCAAGGGGTTCCGTAGATCGCGATAGATAGGTGGATAGATAAGCGGTCGACATTCCCACGCCCGAATTGTTGATCGGAGATAGGATTTTTCGAATAAACTTTAAAGATTTTATTTTAAACCTAAGCTTTTACTTTGAGCTTTTGCACGGTGTATTTAAATCTATTTAAATAGGACCTGTGCTTAATAAGGTAGGAGCTGCATGAGGTATTTTTTTATTATAGTTAATATTTTTATTTTTTATGATGTAGTCGTGGCGATATAGGGCGTTAGCGCGATGGTTTTGTGTTCGATTCCTATTCGAGGGTAACAAGAAAAATGTGTCGTTGATTTCCACCACTCAGTTTTGCATATTTGTCAAAAATTGCTCAAAAAGTGAGAACGGAATGCTTGAACACTGTCTTTCATCTACCTACTATGTATACTAAATACTGTGAAGCTATTATATTTATTAAATTAATGTAAAAACTTTCAATGAACAATATTGTAACCAATGTAACATATGCTTCACAATCTATTTCGTTTGTCATCAAAATAAATAAAAATATGAATTAATTAAATAAGAATATATTGAATTTAATTATAAAAAAAAGTCAAGCTATGTCTATTAAATTGGTTTTCAGCCAACAGATTTAATTAAAAAAGAGAACGAATAAATATTTTTATCATTATCAAATAAACCATTCACACAAATCCATTTCGAAAACAACGAAGCGAATAACAAAATAAATATCATTGGAGCAAACAAGATCGTTATCGATACCAAATTGCAACGGAACGGACACCAAACAAAAGGTTTAAACTAATTACAAAATTGACCGTTTCAGAGAGAGCACGACGAATCCGTACAACGGACAAACGATAGATAACACAAAATCAATAAAATCTATTGGTGCTATTGTAAAAATGGCGGCGCCTTTTAAGACGCCGCGTCGGTGCTCTTTGATGTCCTAATAATGCGACCAAATTAAGTCAAAAGCGCTAAGTGTGTGTCGAATTGAGTTATCAAAGTATTTCTTTGCGGTGATGACGGGACACGTTGCGAGGTGTTATACAGGCTGGTTGTAGCTTTATTACTTATTTATTTATATATACTCGTTGATGCAATAATCAGTAAACAACAGTAAACATATTAACAAGTGACCATGTTCTCCACTTTACTCCCATTATTACTATAGTAAAGTAGGCAGAAACGAACTAGTGTAATTTTAAAGACAGTGTGTGTTGAGTGACTCACCGCTTTTTTTTGTTATCAGAGTGAGGAATGGAACGAGTACGAATCAAACCCACAAACGGCCGTTTATAGTTGACGCTGGGTCGTGACCGTATCTTAATTTTTTTTATTGCCTTTTATTAATATAAAACACTCTGTATACAGAGTCAATTTATTATTTCTAAATATGCCAAGGCTTATGTCAAAAATGCTTCATAATTCGAGTATCTTTGTAATAAATACTGTACAAATGTACATATTACATTATTAGTTTTAATTCTATAACCTTTATGTTACTTAACGTTCTAAATGATCAAGAAATTTGACCTTATCCATAGAGTGCTATCATTTGTCAATTTAAATATATAAATGGCTATTCCATACTTGTTTTTTATGAAAATATTAGAAACTAATGACTCACGCGAGGCTTTACTTGCTTAAATTTATTTTTATACACATTATAGCTAAGTTATGCTACATTTTTAAATTATTGCCTACGTGTTTTTTTATGTATAAGCTACATTATTGTACAATTTTATCTAAATTTATATATTGTTTTTGCGCGAAAGTGAAAGAAATATACACCCTTCCTCACAAACTTTCACACTTACTATAATCAGAACTTTTAGAAAATATATTAAAAAAGATTTTAGTCGAAAATTTGTTTTAATTCTCTTGTATATTCGTTTAAGAGAACGGAGAACGTCTTCAGGCTAGATTATCCTTTACCTGCCTGTCTCTGCTTATGTGGGATATAATGTTAAACTAAAATAATAAATACATGAGAAAAAATATTTAATATTTTTCATATTATTGTAACGATGATCACTTTAGATTTTAAAAAATCCATACAGATAGTCATATGGTGTTTTTACAAAAATCGCAGTGTTCTTACACCGGATGGCACTTCCGTTGGACTGACTTTTAGAGGAGTTAACTAAGTGACTTTGACCTTTGACTAAGTGACAACTTAAAATGAGTCATTTTAAGTTGTCACTTAGTCAAAGGTATATAATGTAGTTACATTAGTCTTGTAAACTTCTTGATATACATATTATATGTCATATAAATTTTATAAAGGTAACGAGGCAACTTTCAACATGAAATGTCTCCAGAATTCAGTGAGGAGTGAGTTGGTTTTCGTTATTTTTACACAATTATTTTCCAATAGAGTACGTAGATTTTTATGAATCCACATACTAATCCAATATTTTTATGGCTAT
The DNA here is from genome assembly GCA_016802625.1 of Heliconius numata. NCBI lineage: Eukaryota > Metazoa > Arthropoda > Insecta > Lepidoptera > Nymphalidae > Heliconius > Heliconius numata. The sequence continues at coordinate 113,550 of JAEBDU010013400.1, read as the reverse complement.
GACGTAAATATTTGGTCTATATTTGAGATACTAGAAGAACTCCCCTAAAAGTCAATTCCTGTGATTTATTATATTTCTCGTTCTTGTCACAAACTAGACCATACAACAAAAGCCACACACGTTATATTTTTTTCTCTTACCAAAGCATTTCCTAAACATACATCTCCATATTTATTATACTATAAATATTAATATATAGATCTATCATCAGTTTTCTAAGGGAAACAGTAATAAAGTACAAATTACACTCGATCAAGTATTTAGCTGGCGGCGTTTAATACCAGTAGCTAGTATTAAGTGGCCATTCTTAACAAGGGGCGTGTCCGCCCACGGCACTTTGTCGCATCTTGTCGTATTACTCGACCTGTTTATTTATGATTTCGAATAGTTTTCTATGAAAATCTTCATAATAAATATAATAATATTTTAATTAAGCAAGGTTGGGAGGAGGAAGTGCTAAGACACTCCGTACCCTACTTTTGACCCCATTTTTAAAACATGGTGTGTTAAGTTTCGGGACTCAACGGTGCTTTGCCTTCTAGTCAATGAAAATAATTCATTTCACCGAGTGGGAATCGAACTCATAACAGTTGCGTTGCAGTCAGACGCTGTGACTCTGCGCCACGACGATCGCTTCTCGTAATTTTGTGTAATTAATTTGAAGTTACACTATTGTGGTTTATAAGTGTTTGTGGTAAGTAGTGAGTTAAAAATGATTAATAGTTTAAACAAAATCAAATAAACACATTTTTTACATATGCCACACGTGCTATAGAATTTGATCGGATCTACAAATATGGATAATATATAACCCTTAATTCGAATGGCTCCAGCATCAGACCAACTCATTGATACCACGTTATTACATTTTGCCCTAAACTACTTATGTTCGTGGTCTATGTCTGTAAATAACATATGGCATTATAATCTATCAATGTCTCAAAACACAATATCTCAAAATTAAGGCGGAAGTAGACAGAGGGTGAGGGTTAAGATAATTTGTCACCCACTTCCCGCCTTATTTTTAAGATATTGCATTTTGAAAGTGGAACTCAACGCCGCGTTTTGTCTACCAGAGCAGGCAATGAAATATTATAATTTATTTATTCCCCATTACCCCGAGTGGGGATTGAACCAAGAAGCATCGCAAATAAATCTTATTGCACATTTACTGACAAAATCTCCCCCTGTCACTAGATAGTGAGAGCTAAACCTATAAATTATAGTACGACACGCATACGAGGCTCCCTACCTGTGCGACCTGTGTCATAGTTCAATGGACGTTAGATAAAGTAAATTAATTATTTGTTTACTGCTTGTGCTTATATAAATTAGCTTCAGCAGGAAATCGAACTGGCTATACTTTGTTTTTGTTTTTATTTTGCTTAAACGTCTCTTTCTATTAAAAAAATATATACAAAAATAAATAATTAAGGTAATATGATTTGGATATAGAAAATAATAGCGATTCTACGTAATTTTTAGTTTCACGCTTATTGCTGTGGCGCATATAGCGGGACACCAAATTTTTGAAGCCTTGCATCTTGAAAAGTGGAACTCAAAGCCTATGTTTGTCTTGTAATACAAATAATTCATTTTCATTACTCTGTATGGGAATGGAACCCACAACTTCCGCGTTAGACGTACACTCAGTCGCTATTTCGCTGCACGACGACCACCTTTTGTATAAATTTAATGTTAGTTAACAACTAATAGATGTTTTTGAGTGGGATGGTATTACAAAATAAGGTTTCACATAGTCAACACAATACGTACATTTGTATAACGCATTAACATGGTCTGATGTCAGAACTGAGATCATTATGAATATCGTAATTGAACGGTTATTTAGTTCTAATAATGTATTCCTATTTATACAATTATATTGAATACTACAAGAAATGTTAGTGGGTTTGATGTCCACTCGGGGGAATTATTCATATTCATTTTCTCGCTCTGGCAATAAGGTAAAGCGCGGTGTTTATTTTCGCCATTGATACGTAATAACTCGAACATTGGACGGGGAGTTAAGAATGGGATGTTTTAGCACTAGATTTACACTAACTATCCAAATATATTTAAAAATTATATAAATTTATAAAATAAAATATAATTACAACAAAACCTGTAAAGGGTTCTCTAAAATCATTTAATAAGTAGCAAAATTTAATTTAATTATAAGTTAATTAAAATATATTTAGACTATTAAAATCAAAGTAATTTCAGGTATCGAATCTCAATACATTAACGTGAACTTAAATGATGGGTAGAATCATCGGCGCGCGCGCACTTCACTTTAATAATGATCAATGATCGGAACGCGTCGGAAAAATGCCAAATATTCCATACATCACCTATGCTTTCGATATTGACAGCCGCTCACCATAGATCTATGCTCTAGTAGACAGCAAGTAATATATTCAATTTGAGGAAATTAAATATTTAATATTTTTATTTCCTCACACCGGTAACGAAACAAAGCGCAGCGTTGAGTTCCGCCACTCCCAATACCTGTAAAAATTGGCGCACTAGGTTCCTAAGTTCCTTGTTCCTCTTCTGCTATATGTGGGATAAAACGTGAAGCTAAAAAAATATTTATATAATTATTTTTCTCACGTGAGATTTAAAATGATAGCTATCACGTAGCATTACAGCTATCACGCAGTCAACCATCACAATCTCAAGACAGGAGACTCAAGACTAATTTATATACATAAATGAATAGTTTAAAAGTAACATTTTGATCCGAACTAATATTTTAAGCTCAAAGTTAGATTTAACATTATCGTCATTCTACGTAACACGATTATCTCGGGCTTGTTGCGAACATTTGCCTATATTGGGACAATGGGATTACTTTATCAAGTAAACTTAAATTCAAACGGCCTCTCACTCACGATACTGAACTGGCTTAGGGTTGACACTGGTAATAGGAATTTAATCTCAAAAAAGTACATAATATATAGTAAAAATATTTAATTTAAAGAAAGAAACGAAATTCTTACATATTTAATTTTTCAACATCACGATTTCAATCATATTAGGGTGAGGAGCTGGATTCAAAGGGACCGGACTGAGTGGCGAGACTTAGGGGAGGCCTATGTCGTGCAGTGGATGTTGAAAAGCTGATGGATGGAAGAGGGTGAGCAGAGAAAGCTTGAGACATTCCATTTACCACATTCATTCATGCTTAATAATTTTATTTCATTTAGGACCACTTTAAACTGTAGTTTTTTGCTTTTTTTTTTCATTATTTGTAATAAGATACACTCGTGACTCCTTTGAGAGGGAAATAAAAAAATAAGTTTTTTTTCCTGTTACATACCTAGAAATATATTCTTACACAATCTAGGATTACCTTTATTTCCATTATCCTATAACCCAACCCTGATTTAGCCCCATTAACCCAGTCTTAGCCTCAACGTCATTAGATGTATATCTTATAGCATCAGCATGCATAGGTCGGGCTATCAGTAATAAATGGCTTTATTAGCAAAGATAGCTGTACTGATTTTCTTTATAGACATTGGACTGAGCTTTTTACTTTGAAACTGAAAAATGCTCTTCAATTTATTAAAATTGGCCACTATTTGTGTCTAGGTACATTGTTTTTAAGTAAACATTAATTGTTGACTAATCGTTATATGCAACTTTTTTACGTGCTTACTTTATTTGCAATAAAGTTATAATAAGGAGTAAAATTGAAAATCCCTTTTTCTCCCATATCCGTTGAAGTGTCGTGCTGGAAGAGTTTTATACATTAAATATTAATTAAAAATAAGATTTTTAGATTTATGTTTTAAAATTTAATTTTCCATGTTTTAGTTCTCAAAAATTTTTATAATCCTATAAAAACTTAAAACGTGAGGTCATTTGTCACAAGGTTAGTTTGATTGCTATTTGTACCATTTATATAAAACCAATTGAAGTCCTATGATTGACGTGCGATATAACGAGTCTATTTTGTTAATACGCTTTGAATGCGGATACTGTAGATACTCATTATGTGAATAAAAAGTGTTTGCTAGTGTTTTTCTTGTAGTTTCACTCGCATTTCAGATTTATTTTATATTTCTTTATTATCATTATTATCACCAACATTGTCATCGTCATCGTAATCATCATCAGGCTTTCTCTGTACACTGCTGGGCATATCTTTTTCTAAGGGCACGTCACTAGTCACTCTGGTAGGCCAAGCGTAGTATTGAATTTCTCCACTCAGCAAGTAAAGCTGGATAAAAACAGAGAGTTAAAATTGGCGAAGGATGTGAATACAGTCCAGGAGATTATACGTACAAGTATTATAATATATACAAAATTCAAAACGTGAGAAATACCTTATCTTAATGAGAAACGATTAAAAGGGTTAAAGGTGCAAGTCAAACGCTTTGTCAATACGACAAGACGTTATCAGCGATTATGTTTTCTAGATTGATACAAAGATACGATAGCTGTTAACTAAGATATATATTGAGTAAAATATTCTGAGTTTACCATAAGAACTAATTAAGGGGCTTTAATGATGAATTAGTTTCTTTTAAACAAAATTCTAGTATTATACAAGGTCCTCCATTAGTCATCTTATTGGGTGACGGAATTTAACGCCGCAATATATGTATATCATTTTTTTAACAGGAAAATGAAGTGTTCGCTAAGAGGTTGTTGCCAGGAAAATATAACTATATAATATGAAAGTTACCGCTTAGTGTTCCACCGCAAAGTTTATTTGTGTAACTAGTCTGCGGGTTAACAACGATGTTAGAAATGAATTTATTCCACTGTATAGTGAGATTTAAAAATTTTGATAATATATTATAAGCAAAGAATTTTATATTTCTGTTTGAAAAACAGCGATGTTTCAGATTCGAGCTTCGATCATTAGCTGAGTTATAACTATTGCTATAATATTAGGCTTCATCTGTTTTTTTTGTGACTTTAAATGTTTTATCCATTTATTAATTATTTACTAACTAGTTTTACTGCATTGTATTAATTATTTTACTATATTCTTATATAAATATTGGGGATTTCATTCCTGCTTGTTTAGTTCCTAAATTCCCATTCGCTATAAATATCTAATAAAGAAAAACTCATTAATTTTAATAATAACTCTTTTTTTCATTCCTACGTTCATTCCAAGTACACACACGTAATCAGCATCTAAAATACGCTTACAGAAGCGTGACGGATGTCAGCTTAATACCCATATTCAAGATAAGACAAGGCGCGACGTTTAGTTCCGCCACTCATTGGCTCGAAAATTGGGCGAAAAGTGTGATATTTTGTTTCCTCGGCTTACCCTCCTATATCCGGGATATAGGAGGGAACTTGTTTTTGATTTTCTCGTGGATTTGGTCGCAATTTAACAATAACGGCAAACATCAAATGTATCAAGGTGAACTATACAAGCAAGCTCATCGCAAGGTAATCGCGGAAGTGTAAAAATATAATCTGTTTTAAGCATCTGTCGTGTCACCCCCCGCAACGACGTGATGATGCTACTGCGGTTACCTCACTGAGACGAGTCGGTTAGAATCTATTTAAAAAACAGTAAGTAACCACACTCAGTATAACTAAACTTATTGTAATTTAAGTTAGTTTTTTGAGTTAAGTTGAACCCGTCGTAGCACAGCGGCACAAGTTGGGACTGTAACGCGACGGTTGTGGTTTCGATACCCGATCGAAAGAATGAATATTTTTTTTATTAATATGTTCATACCTTTGCTCTGACACGAAAGCAAAAGCACGGCGTTTTGTTCCGCCACTCAATATGTAATGCCTCGAAAAAATCAGGAGTCAGTATATTAATACCACGTTCCCTCTGCCTATCCTGCTGGGTGCGAGACAGCGTTAAGTTGCATAAGTTTTTTGTTAGGTTCATGGTTTCCCGTATACCAAAGGGACCGGGTGATAAAGCAATCTGTTTTCTACTGTCCGCGCATTATCGAATTTCGCATTTTTTTGCCATATAAGCAGAATACACATTATATTGGGTTACTCTGTTCACTTCTTTTTCTTGAGAAGAAAAGCTGGGCGGAGGAAAAAGACTCTTCTCTAGTTAATTTGCTCGATGAAATAGTGTTAAGTGATTCATTTTAAAATAATGTACATAGCTAGATACATTATTAAAATAAAATATTCTCGTTCCACACGTCCAGTATAAAGCCACAAATTTTCATGGAAGATATAAATGAAAAATATAAGTTAATATAAAATAAAACACACCATATGTTTGCTACAAAATTAAGTTAACATTATTTCAAACTTGTCCAAGATATATCAGGAGCCGGCCACCCAAAATATTAAGAGACAATCGTACGCCTAAAATTCCAATTCTTCTCACGACGACGAGTGCTAAAGGTTTTACTATGGATTTCCTCATCCCACATATTTTGGACCATTTAGAAAGACCCTTGAAGACTAATAAAATGGTTGAAATTAAAGGTCTGAAATGGTCAGTTTTATGTGTCATTAATTTGGTTAACACCATACATTTCCCGTGTGAAGCTATTCCTATAGAATGAGTGTATGAAAGAATTTCTTAGCTCGACATGATAAAATGATTAGTGCATTTTTTCGTCTCCACGGTAATATATGCGACATATGTTTTTGTTGACTTGTTTTGTCAATGAATATACTTTGATAGCTTGTTTCAACGTTTTAACACGCCCGAAGGACTATTTATATTCAAAACTAGCGTTTTCCTGCTTTGTCCCCGATAAATACAGAAGCGGGATTGAACCCGTTACCCGTTATTCCAAGTGTCTATAAGTCTAACCGCAGTGGAATATAATGGGACATCATGTAATATAGCCCCCTCTACTCGATAAATTGATTATTCAACGTAAAAATGATTTATCAATTTGAATCGATAGTTCATGAGATAACCGTGTACAGTAAAAGGAACGGTTTACCAAAAGTTAAAAATATTAAATATTTAATTTAACCGAATAAGGATCAAACCCACAAACCGTCGCACTTATTTATGCCTCAACGAAGGCAATATAAAGGAAAATCCGTCTATTACCAATTTATAAATAATAAGAATACTATATTAAAGTTCAACCCACGCATCAATTCAACGGAAGCCGGTGCGAAAATTCTAATTATATCAAATTGCAAAAAAAGGTAACACCAACCACTATTATACCATTTTGGGACTCCCTTAATAACGTCCATAAAATGCTTATAGAATAAAAACTCTAAAGGTTTAGATCCCGACCGTGATTTACAAGCACTTTGCTCTAATTACAAAAAAATCAAGATGTCAAGATCGCAGCAGACAAAAGATTGTGCTTAGAAGTATTTTTTTTATAGTAATGAATTTTGTTTAGTATACATAAGATGCAAAATGTACTTGTTTTACGCTTCATATTGTGTTCTTCACATAGCAGGGTAGGCAATGGGAACCTGGGAACCTAGTGTAAAGATACTTCTCTCCCACTAAGATTCAACGCAACGTTCGCCTTATAACCAAACCGAAGAAATGAAAATCTTAAATAATTCATTTCCCCAAGTAAGAATCGAACCCACAATCGAGTGAGACTGGTATTAAAATACTCCACTCTCCACTTTGCGCTGAATTCTGCAGGCATTGCGTGTTGAGTGGCGGAACTCAACGCCGCAATTACATTATAATGTCTAACTAAATACGCAATACTAATCTGTCGGAAGTCTACACTGTCCTGAACAAAATGCATACGTATTTTTTTGCTCGATGCAAACTTGATTGAGCAAAAAAATCAATCATGCCCACTCGTGTCCATAATTTTAGGTTTTTTTTCTCATACCGTAATGAAAAATTAAGTTATAATCGAATTTGACGAATATAGAGTTAGTATGTTGTTATCATTTAGTGTTAGGACGTTTTTTGTTAGTCTCCATTATTTTGTATTTTTTTAATTGGAATTCCTGATATCTCTAAATATTGTATATTTTAGGATATCTTAAAATCAAATCAAATAAAAAACAATCTAAAAATACATCATCAGTAGTAATTAAAAACATCAAAATCAGTTTAAAATAATTAATTTTTAATTAAAGCTACTTTTAAATTAAATAATTAAATAGGAAATGTAATATGCAAAATTGACTCATAAATTTTATATAATTTGACCTTAAAATTTATGATATTTATTTGCTCCTTGATCTTTAGCGAACGCTTTCTGTAAGCTTGATTTTATTTTTTTCTTTTTATTTTATTTTTTATTTAATTTGGCGCCATCTTGTATAGTTGAATCGAATCTGCGTTCATGAGACCAAACCAATGTGACTGTAAACGTAACAAGTTGCGAGGCCGATTTCTACTCGAAATGAAACATTTATTTTATTTCCATTTCGTCGGTCTGGTAACGAGGCAAGCGGGGCGTTGAGTTCCCCACTCAACTCAAGTAGGGAACGGAATATCTCAATTTAACACAAGGTCCCCAGATTCCCTCTGACTACCCTGCGATATACAGGATACAGCGTAAAGTTAAAAAAGTAGTATCTTACATAGCAATTTAGTCAGAGACACACCTTCTTCGCTTTCCACCCGAACTTGAAACATTGCGTATTAAGTGGCTTTCACAACGTCACATTTTATATTGTTACCAGAGTGGGGAACATTTACTTCCATAGTTGGAATTGAATTGACACTTGTCGTGTTTACAGTTAGATTCCGCACTTATTGTGCCAGGATGGCTTCTTAATCATATTTTTTTAAAAGAATAAAAAAAATGTAGCTTATTATTTTTAGCAAAGGTCGTTCCTTAAAATTGATATTTAAAATTTTTATTTTTAATTTCGATTCCTATATAAGAAATATAAGGAAAAAACATTACACCATATTATTATAAGTAATAAGCTTAATACTAGTCTTAAACGATTAGTTTTAAAAAAAGACAGTAGTATCCAGTAGCAAAAACTGTGAATAGTCGTTTATCAGTTTTTTGTTTGGGAATCTCAAAACTAATTACAAAAATAAAAATGTTGTTATCACGCGTAGCTTGGCTAAATGGTTGTCTTAATTTAAAATAACTTTTATAGGTCAAAAGTCATTATATGGGGCCGTCGTAGCGCAGTGGAACAGCATCGATTGTAGCGTTAGGTTAAGTTGTGCCACTTTACAGAAAATTCCTGAAACGTGTGTTAGATTTGAGCCTGAGACCGTCGCGTATTATTAAACATTATCCAACACATTCATGGGCGCCATCAATCAGTACAACAGGATACACACTTTGTTCTATAAAAAATATCTTTAGACATACTATTATAATAAAAAAATATTAAAAAACGTATATAAATGTATATGATTATGGATTCCTCGTGTGTCCCCATAAGAGCGGAAACAGCACGTAGAGGAAACGTTAGGACGCGATACGATTTCGAATTTAGATTTCATTTCGAATGCTGCGCCTGCGCCTATGTTTTAAATGTTTTTTTTGTTAATGGCTAGCCTTTTTTTGAGAGCTTATTTATTGAACGTTCTGTGGAATAATATTATTATATAAAGAAAAATTTCGATTTTTTTTCTAGTGTCATGTTGTATTTCGCATATGGCGTGGCTAGTGTTAGAAGGCGGAAGGATTGCGTGTTGAGTGGCGGTAATCAACGCCGCGCCTTGCCTTGATACCAGAGCGAGTAAATGAAAATAATTTATTCCCAGGTGGGAATCGAACCCATAACCGTCGCGTTTACAGTTTTTTTTCGCCTGTTGTGGAAATTTTAATAATTATTTTGTATATTCACAAAAACATTTATTTAAAACCACATATATTTTATGTATGTTTGAGAATATATAATTTTTTAAAGGTTACTTTAATGAGTTATCATGTTAGTGTATTAACTTTTCTAGAACAAATCCTAATACAATATCCTGTTGTGTTGATTGATAATGACTAGATAGTTGTAGATGTGATAAATTAGTTCGCGTATGTTTGCAATTCGTCTGTCTGTTAATCTTTGATTTCTTAATGTAACGTTCATGATAAATCCCTCAACGAACTAGAAATCAATTTCGAATAGTCAATATTTCACCTTTTGTATGCATTTTTTTTCTCATAATATTTAAAAGAATACGTTTTTACTGGGTTGTCAGTACAACAGACGTTTAGTTACATTGTCTGAGACAGTTTGTGAAATTGGTTAAATGTATAATTATATGGATAAATGTAATCTTTCTTGCCACTGTATAAAATAAAAGTATAGGGAGAGTAAAACCGAGTTTTTCATGTATTTCTAAGCAGAACTGTTTTGCTCAAGTCATTGATCCTTTCTGTAGGATCACTATTGACGTTTTTATATATTAGACTTAAGGAAACAATATTTTTATTTTGAATTACTTAATATTTCATTAATTCAAATTATAATTTTCCAATACAAATCTTATACTTCCCCAAAAATCGTTTTTATACCAAAAATTATATAATAAAAAATATATCACATCACTTCTATTCATAGAATAGTCTACGCCTTTTTAATATGTATCGCGCCGTGATTGACCGCTGACTGATGACTTCATTGCACTCGACTATGTAAATCATGTTAGCGCGGAGCTTTGTGGTGGACTATATTTATATTATATTTTATTATTGATTTAATGAACCTTGTTGTACTTTGTAAAGTTATATAAATTCTTTTATTATTCTGTTCTTTTTGTTGTTGTTTTGTTTGTTTTCCTAAAATAGTGTAAAAATAGTGATGTGGGACAAAAATATTGATTGACAGCCTCAGTCTCTCGGTTTTATTTCCTCGACAACTCAAATTTAATCACTCCCTCGAAAAGGAATCGAACCCACAACCAATGTCATTTACAATCAGTCTACAATTACATAGACCAATCAATTACATTACATACCATTACTATACATGAGCAGTATCTAGTTGTGATGCAGGGCGCGCTACGACGCTGACGATAGCGCACTTTAAACACTGAACAATATAATGATCTATATACGAGGAGTACACGAGCTGGGGCACGCGGTGTGAATTAGTAAATGCGTGTACAAAGAATATATCGAATAATATATCTTTTGTTATACTCTCATGATGTATCTAGCATGATGCCGGGTAAGTAGAGGGAACCCAGTATTGACGGAACACAACGCCTCGGTTTTTCTCTTTTTTGTTTTTGACAACTATGGTATGAAAAAAATGCTTCCTCTAAGCAGGAGTCGAGCTCACAAATTACGGCCTAGAGAAATGAAATTTATTGTAGTGTTTTAATTTTATTTTATTTAGTAAGGGCTAGTGCTAAGACACTCTGTTCTTCACTTAGAGCTATCTTTACGAACCAGTGTTCATAAGGCATCTATCGTTGTATCTAGGCATTTTTTTGCTAAATAGTATTGATTTTAAATATATAATCTTTAGATAGTTAAGCTTTAAAAGTTTTCCTTACAAGAAAATAAGAATAACTTATTTATTAATGTACGTACAACTTTTTCGTTACTCATTGAGTCTCCGATAGACGACGCACAGTAGAAATTATTGCACGTAATTTGAAATGGAAATAGACTTTTTTTTGTATTAAACTAATTACCAACACATATAAATAACGATAAAACAGAAAGAAATATATTTTATCATATTTTTTATCCAACAAAACAAATGTCTCTCAGAGACACAATAAAAACCGTACATCATTTCTACATCAACTGTTCATTGACACAAAATTCTAAAACTTATTCAAATGTTGGCATCGCTGGTTGTAAAGATAGTATCACATGCACGGGATTTCCGGACGCCGTCCCAACTATAAATATGTCGCTAATTTCTCAGTAACTTACTTAGATCATGCCATATTTTGCCTTTGGAATGCATTTTTTTTCTTATTTCCATTGAATTCAATTCAATTCAATTGTTTCAAAGATGACTCCATTTGTTTATTAATAAAGTATGAACGTTACAATTTAGACGTTGTGATGGTGATTTTTATCGGTTTTAAGCATTTACATATTATATGTATTTGTATTTTATTTATATTTGTATGTCTTTGATCATGAATGGAATAAATATTTGATATAATGAGTGGGACAGGATGAATGGGTTCCATAGTACCTTCATGTTAATTTATATAATGAATATATTAAGCTTAGGTAGACAAAAGTATATTTTTAGTAATAATGTAATTGGTAATAGAATATAAAATTTCAACAATAAAATAATATTTAATAAACTATGCTAATAAAGTAGTTTGAAAACTTTGGATTCTGCCTATTTTCTTAATAATTTCAAACTATATTCCTTATATAGCAGAGTACGCAGAGGGCATATTAAGACACTCCGTTCTTAGCTTTCCGCTCAATTTTCGAAACATTGCGTGTTGAGTGGCGGAACTCAACGTTGTACTTTGTCTCGTTATACTCGAAGAAATTAGAATAATTCACTAGGTGGTAAATGATCGCACTTACTCTACTATTTTTCTCTCTATATATATTTTGATTGTACCTTATATTGAAAATCTGTCATATTTTATAATCCTATCTAAAAACAATTTACTAATAAGTATTATCCAAAACCTATACACAATTTATAGATAACTATAGTTATAGCTGAGTTAACGAGCACATTATAAAGTACAAGTAGACTATTAAGTATTTATTATGGATCGTGCGCGTGTCCGTCTTAGCTTGTGCATTTGATTTGGATCGTCTGAATTATTCTTAGAAGTTTGTCATAGACTAACAAATTTATCAATGGCTGTATAGTATTTCTTTAAAAAATGTAGATTTCATATATTCTTTCCTTACTTTTCAAGGATAACCTTTATTTTTTTAATGTAATGATCCTGTAGTAATTTTGAAAAGTCTATAATTCGAAAATCTATACTTGTGAACAAGTAAACTAAATGACAAACTTAACTTTCTTTGTTCAGTAATTTCGTCTGCTCATTGATTGTCGGTTTATTTATTAGTAACAAAATATTATTTTGTATAATATTACATATATAAAGATGAGAAATAATATTTAAAAACACATTCCTCTCAGAGACAAGTCACATAATTGCATAAAACTTATATAACTCATATAATACATAAATTTATATACATACAAACGATACGATACATAAACATAAATACATAGATGTATAAAACAAATGATCTAAAATAGTATTATGGAGCATCAGTAACGCGCGTGGGCGCCGGTGAGGCGTAATCCTTGTTACAATTGTCGGTACGCACATACATACATTGTTTAGTATCGCTTACGTAACTGTATAGTAATTAATGGGTTCATTTATTAAAAGTTTGTTAATTAGGTGGCTATGATGGCGAAGTAGCTTTTGATGACTGATTTCTATCTCTATCTTCTTTATATATATCTATCTATTATTATATACAATAACTGAAGCGTCTATTGAAATATGTATACATAAGATATTTTTAAACTTATTTAAAGTGTTATTCCACATTTAGAAAAAATAATACTATTTCCTTTCTTAAGTGTGAAACATTTTTAAAATGTATAAAATATTGTATTTCATAGAATCTACCTATGTCTAAGTAAATATCTAAGTCTCTATCTATTTTATGTATACATGTTTGTAACCCTTCTTAAAAGTCTAGATTTGTTTCCGCGCCTTTTGGAACTTTCAAGAGACATGAGTTCAATTTTCGTTACGTTCAATTTTTTTATACGTTTTCTAAAAAAAATAATACACAAGTCAGAAAAGAGTCCAGATTTTCAACATCACATACACACATTAAGACTTACAAAAGTCTAAAAAAGGGAATACTTTGTCAATTAATTATTAATTAATTGATGATCAAATATAATGAAAAAATATAAAGAAGAATGAAGTCATGATGAGTTATCTGAACACATTAAATATACCAGTTTTACTATGCGGAGGAATATAAATAATCGTGTGTATGTTTATTTATAACTTAATAGTTTTAAATAAAGTAAAAAAAAACTAGTCTAGGGTTGTGAAAACTGCTAATTGTACAGAAAAAAAAAATTCTCGATGTTTATCGATTTAGTTCATAAAATATCGAACTTAAAATTAAAATTTGGCTTAAACACTATTATAGACTACAAGTATCTAGATATATTATAACATTTACATCCTAAAATTCGACATACAAACATAATTCACCCACAAGAACCATTGTAACAGTATATATTTAAGAAAATAATTACAAAAGCTGTAACTAAAACTCATTTCGTCTATACATTTTAAATTTTATGACAACACTAAAATATATTGTTTACTGCAGTACGGAACAGTTGCACTTAGAATTGAATGTTAGCTAAATTACTAAGAATAATAAGACCTAAGTTTAAATTAATGATTTTCTAACTATCATTTTGATTAATTTATGTGTTTCTGCATCTGTATTGCCTACTGTGGAAGCAGAATTCTTAATTGGTATGGTGAAGCTGGGCAGTGTGTAAGCCCAGTGAGTTTGAGTTAGAAAATAATGTCTACGGTGGAATCCAGAAAATATATTAGTTTGACGGTTTTTTTGTATATTTTACGTGAAAAATTAATATTCTAGGTCATCATATATAAGAAAACTGAGAAACATCGTGTATTTAAAATTAATGATATAAAATATTCCAGCAATTACATTTATATTGAAATTCTAAATATTCTTTATTCAAATAAAATTTTGCAAGCACTTTATCAATTTATTTTCGTTGGAAGTACATAAATTGAAATGATCTTAATTCTACACATTTTCCCCCTATATTGTCATTCAACAGAGTAATAGGTTTTACTAATTCACGTTCATTTCAGTTACTTTAAATGTGTACGATTGTTTGTACGATTCAAAACACATTGCAGAATCCTATGTACAAACACGCATACTCAGACGTATAAATGATTTATTTGCTTTTTGGAGGAGATAACTAGGCGATCCAGTCTTTGTTTCTCGTTCCTACAATATGTCTCTATGCTCAGTATAAAACGGAATATATAGACGAACAAGTAAAATATTGTTATGTATTGTACAGATTGATTGTTAGATAGATAGTGGAACTTAAACAGGAGATAGAGGAGATTATCTTCAACTATTTTTATCTCACAGAGTATACCCTGAATCTCTACATATAGTTTCTTTATATCTCTATAGTTCATTCCCCTAACAAGGAATTGAACTCAAAAACGTCGCGTTTACAGCCAGACGCCTAAAAATATTACATAAAAATATTTTAACATATTAATTTAATATATTACATTTAAAATGGCAATTAAAGAAAACAGTGACAATTAGTTAACAACGAGACTCGAAACATTTCCGCACTCAAGTTTCACTAATTTGAGTCTGGTTAGTTAGTAACTGTTAAAATTTAATTACCATCTCTTGACCGCCATAGCTTGTAAAAATTATGCAGACTGCTCAAAATGTTTATCATAATTTAGACCAACTAAGTGCTAATTTATTCTCAAAATGTTGTTCTAATTTATATCAGTGATTTTATGCTATTATCGTTGATTCATGGTCTTTAAAATGGGGATGTTTTTGCACATATATACGGATCCCATATATAGCCTTGTATAGCCTGAAGCATTTTTTTCTATCTACTTTATAAAATTAAAAGAATAATTAATAATATTTAAGAAATGAAAAAGCTGAATATTATATATGTACATAGGTTTTGGTCCGCGCGTTTAAATCTTTAACAGGTAGAAGAGAAGTGAGTTCTTATAAAAATAAGTGTCTGACCGCTAATGAACCGAACGACCACAGACTTAATTAGCGAAAGCTTAAATTTTGGTTTAGAAAATTTTGTACGTTCTACTGAAGTGTGATTTTTTTTACGTCTGTTACTTTTTTATGTATGCTTTTACAGAAGTATATTTTTTTAACAAAAAAAAAAAACACATGTATCAATTATATAGTACAATTTGATCATCATCATCATAAAGTTTATGTGGAAAATGGAATATATTTAGTACTAGTTATGTATAAAAACCGAGAAAATAGCTAAAAACAGTATCGCAAGGCTTACGTTTGTATATACTTCATAATATATTACATGGTACCCATATGTTTCATGATCAACATCGATATTAAAACGAGCAAAATTATTCACACGTTTCAACGTGTAATAATAGCTTATATTTAATCGTTATGATATTTTAAATAATCGATATCAAATATCAATCAAAATCGATAAATATAGTTGTTTATTAAAAAGTCTATACAAACCCACAATCAATAGCAATTTTATAGTAATTAAAAGTTCACAAAAGTAATTAAGCTTAACGGAACGATATCTAGTAAACTAGTTGAAATAAAATATTGCGCTCCCGACCTTCTATTTTGGCTAATTGATGGATAAACAAACAAAATAAACTTTAATACTGTTTGCAAAAAAATACAATTCAAAGTATGTGTGTAAGTTTTTTTTTCTAACATGAAGGATATATAAGTTTATTTCATGGATATCGTGTGATATTTAGAAATTTCTCAATATATAAGACAAAAATATATATTTATTAAAGTTATATAAAACAAAATTGAAGTATTTGTGAAAATAAAAATACTGTGTACGAGGACACACAGTTAATACTGTGCCAAAGAGTTGTTGGTATTGTTAACAATATGGTATTGACGAGAAAAGCCAAAAGCCCCTTTTTTATTTAGGATTTAAATCAGCTTCACGCTGTATCCCGCACACAAAAAATATTTTTTTATTTAGGATTTTTTCTGCAATTATCAAGTACCATTTCCAACAACAAAGAATAAAATAAGAAAAATATCCATACTATGAAATATAATTGTAATCTGTCTCTACAGTTTGTTATTACGAATTAATTTATTAAACTGTCATTGTTATAATTTAAATCAATCAAAACAAATTGATGATTGATTTCTTTAAATAATACTAAATAAATTTATATTAACAATCGATTAACAATAATCAATTATCAATTATTTAGTGTTGGTCACTCAGTATCTATAGTTACTGAGTGACTATATAGTACCGTTAAGAGGGAGTACAGATAAGACCTCCAAAAAAAAAAAAGTAAAGAACAGAGAGTCTTAACACTAGATTCTTGTTGCCTACTCTCCTACATCACATGCGGGAGATAATAAATAATCGATGTTTCTGCTGCCAGTACTGGAGTCGTGAGGTACTGTTTCGTGACCGTCTTGAGGTCGGGGACTTCTATTCGATTAAATTAAGAATCCAATGATGCCATTTTGTTTATTGAATGAATTTCGAGCACCGATGATCTAATTTCAGAAGCGTGACGAACGTTAGTGAAGACTTCTAAATGTATAGATAGTACAAAATATGTAAAGCACGTACAACATGCAGAGGGAATCCTATATAGAAGATTTCGTTTTTATATATATTAATAATATTTTTATAGCTTCACGACTTATGTCAATGTAAAAAATACATAAAATGACTATAAATAGAAAACTTAATTTATCTTTAATATGTATATGACCATTGTCTTTACATTTCTTTTTCAATTGTGCCAAAAAATAATTAAAATACGCCCTATCTAAGCATTTGTAACGCACTCTCTCAAGGAAGTGTGTGAGAAATAGGTCATCTGGTCCGGCACGACCCACCGACGCTTACGTCACTGTAAATATAATACAATATTATTACAATCCTTTAATCCTTGATGCATCATCTTCATGCAGTAATTATATGTTGAGTTGAGGCATGCTAGATGTTATTAAAATGCAAAGTGTTTCTAATACATCTTGAATCTTGTTAATTTGTTCGTGATGATAATCATGAATTGTCAGGGTTTTTATAATGTTACACATGTACTGAATAGTGTGAAGACTTTTTCCTATATGGCAGGGTAGGCAGAGAAAAACCTAGATAATACACTAGGATAGATCGGATAGATCTTTCTTCCACGTGTCTCAAACTCAGTAAGAGTGCCGAAACAAACACGTCACTACCGGGTTCAGTTAAGCAGCATATGCATGGAGCACTAACGGAAGATATCTGGTCTGCTCGATAAACCAGATCTCGCTGAATAATCTTTCTAAATTAATTTTTATGAATTTGTGGCATAATATAACACATGGTGAAAAAAAAAACTTTCTCTAATTCAAACCCTCGGCGGTACCCTCGGTAGTAAATTTTGTATGTAGAATTTAGTTTATATTTTAGTTAGGTATATATTGATATGACATGAGGACACTAGCGTGTTCCGCCCGTAACTTTACTTAGATGGATTACAATTATGATCATTTTTTTGTTTAACGAGTTGACGGTTAGACTATACAATTGTAATGCAATTATAGGTCTACTAGTAAAAGTCGCGTTAAAATCCTTAGTACGAGTATAATCCGTTTAAACGCCGTCCCAGAGATGTAAGTTCGACCGTTACGTTCAAGTTGCAAATATATTAAATTAATTTTGCAAATATTAATTAATAAAGATGATATGGACATATTTCGGATTAATAATTGAGATGCCGTTTTGATTTATCGCCCAGCCAATTATTAGATTTTGATTAAAATTTAGGCTACTAATAGGAGATGAACTGCATGAGAGTCAATAGTGACTCAGTTCCATTTAAACTATATTTATTTCGAATTTTTATTTAAAGGATAACGCAGCCTCACAATATCTAAGTCAGATAGCTGTCGGACAGATGTAGGTTTGATTCTTACCTTCTCGTTTCTCATTAAGTCACTTCCGTTTCCCACTTTCCGCCGAATTTTTGAGGCATTCCGTGTTGAATGGTGAGATTCAACGCCGCGCTTTACCTCAGAGCGAGGAAATGAAGCTAATAATGTGAACGGGATAATAAAATTCCGCTCCGCTCTGGGAAGTGTTGCGTCGAGTTTCGTTACTCAATGTGTCTCAATTAGGACAAAAATTTGAGAACGGAGAATCTTGATTCTAAAAACGTGAAACTTCTGTCACAAAATATGAAACTTGAAAAAATATTGAAACAATCCAGTTGTGAAAGGATAAAATAAACAAACGGCCAAACTTTAGTAAGTGGTCAAGTTTTGAAGTGAAGATTATTTTTAGGAATTGAAACACGACGAGTTCATATTTTTACAAGGGCCCTTTGATGGCTCTTGGGCGAGCAAACAAATATATGGGTCGATGATATACGATGAATTTTTGTTGGATGTATTATAGATTGGATATGCTAAATTATAAAATAAATAAGTCAGTTTTACGCTGTACAGCTCATACAACAGGGTAGGCAGAGAGAACTGAGACAACGCGGCTGGTCATGGGTTCAATTGCCACTCGATGAAATGATGAAAAATATTCATCTGAGTTATTTAAGAGAGGTAGGCCTAGTAACACGAAATCAATGTGTTTTCAGATCCTGTTTTCTGTTCTTTATTTATTCAATTCAATTGTTCTTTATTTATTCAGTTTAATTTTCCTTCATAGCTTTATTTTTAGACGGGATTCTTATGTGAGAGTAGTTGTCACTCTCAATTTTTTTGCCATAAATTAGTTAGCTGCTTTAGTAGTTCAAGACTAAAAAGTAGAAAATCTCGTATTTTTCAATTAGATTTGAGAATTCGAGAAATTCCTAATTATTACAGTTTCTATCATTCAATAAGGGAGGTGTTTTGTATACCTATACATAATTATATAGAATTAATAATTACTACGAAAAATGACTGTCACTTATTAGCAAGTTCGATGTAAGAAAAAATAAAAAATATATTATTGCTATTTATCATCATTTTTACAAATATATAGTCTTCTAATATAAAGAAAAAATATTTCCGCCGCATCCATATAACACAGCTCCATTAACAATAAATTCAGTATAGGCGCGTGGGTAATATTATCTTAGAAAGCAGCCTGGAATGCGACGTGTAATACCGGAACCCAAATCATTCTTAAGCAATTAATCCTCATACATACTAAAATCATATTAGCACTATAAGATATAATGTATATAATTATATGAAAATAGTGAGGTGTTGACGGTGAGGGTGAGGTCTACGTGGCGTTGGCCTTGTAGGTAAAACTCGAATGTTTTTGGTTCAATTCCTTTGCTGAGGTTCACCTAAAACTTCTAATGTCTCGATAATTGGGTGGTGCGTGGGGAACCGAGTGTATCAACGCTAAGTTCTCTTTGCCTACCCTTCTATATCAGGAATACAACTTGAAAGTTTAAAAGAAAATTATAATCTACTAGTTTGAAGGATTTAAAAGAAACATAAGAAATATATGAGATCTTTTATATAAGACAAACATTAGACGCTTTCTTTTTTTATCGTTTTCTTAAAAAAATAAGAAAATATATAACTAAAATGAAAGCGAACCAAACCTTTGGAATTTTGGACGCCAAGAGATTATATTTCAAATTAAAAAAAAAAACATTCAAAAATAATAAGATAATTCACATGTGTGTAATCAGCCTAATACTTAAAAATGCATTTAGGTCCATTTAATTCGGATGCTGTAATGTTTGTCCACTATGTTTACTTTGTCCTCAGTAATTATTACTCGAGTGTTTGTCCCCTTGAAGTGTCCTCTAGTTATGTAAAGTTAATCTATTTTAAGGCAGCGATGTGAAATTTTTATAGTGCTATATAAATTTAAGACTATCAATGCTTTTTGGTGTGTGTTGAGTGGCGCTACTCAACACCGCGCTGACCAGAACGAGGAAATGAAAATATTAATTATTTTCTTTTATCTGAGTGTCATTCCATGTGGGGAAATAGAATAAAGAAATAGAAATAAAGTAAGTAATTGTCCGGACTCTAACCCCTTACATTACAGTCTATAGTCAAAATGTACAGAGTTAAAGTGATTTAGTATATGTACATATATAGCTTTCAGAGATTTCAATTTGAATCAGTAACAGCACGCAATGCCTTCAGATATCGGTAGAAATTGCGCAGCGAAAGTATTTTAACACTGGGTTCTAAGGTTCCCTATGACTACCTTGCAATGTGCAGGATACAAATAACAATAAGCTAAAAAATATGTACCTTACAAGTACAGCCTTAATCGATAAAATATACTATATCTATTCAGTTTCTGAGATTGGCGCGTTCAAGCAAACAAAATCAGCTTAATAATAATATAGAATTATCTATATAATCATAATGTTCACATAAGCGTTATTACCTAACCACAAGAAGTTACAAGCGTATAGACTTGCAAGATGTCACTTTATCAGTAGGATCTGAGTTTGCGCTAAACCCGTTCCTAATTGTACACTTTTATATCCATGTGACATTTAAACAACCAAAGAGTATAGAAGTTCTAGAAATATTATCATTCTGTTTTTATGATCTACCTATTCGGCCGTTTTGCTGCAATGCGTCTGACTGTGAAAGCGACGAATGTGGGTTCGATTCCTATTTAAGAGATGAATTATTTTCATTTCGTCGCTCTGGCAACAAGAGAAACCACGGCGTTGACTTCCGCTATTCATTACGTAATGTCTTGAATGGAATCTATCGTTACGTAGGAATACTATATCTAAAGTTAAGTTAAAGGAAATAGCTTACTCGTATATGATAATAATCTGTCATTCTTTTTATACGTATGCTAATGTCACTTCTGTAAGCTATAGAATCTATACCTGAACTGCAGGTCACAAGTCGACCTAGCCAAAACGGGTGTATAGGAGTCAAGTATTATTTTATGTTAGTTATGAAATATTTACAATATATTATTATATTGAGGTCAGTCGTGGCACAGCAGGGCAGGGCACGAGTGTGCGACTATAAACGCGACAGGTTGTAAATTCGATTCCCACTCGAGAAAATGAAATATTTAATATTTTCATTTCCTCGCAGGCGAAGAGCGCCGTTGAATTTAAATAAAATGAATGAAGCGGTTTCCAAGAGGCGTGGGTATAAGTCTTCGTAATTAGTTTTATGTTTCCTAATGTATGTTCCTATCCTTAGTGTGGAGCAACAATTTAAAAATGTTATATATTTTAATAATTGTTTCTCCTGTTTTAAGGTTCCGATCTATATGTGATATATATAATATGTGTTAATACACAAAACGGAGAAATACATCACTAAGCATTCCTAATAACGGTTACAGCGAAGCTATTAACGCTTAATATACTCAATGACTATCTGAGCCTACAGATATAACCCCATGTTAGCGGGCACGCGATTTATTACCATCCCTTGACCTTTCAACTATTTATGAGACGACTTTAATACTGATTCACTCGAAATTTGCCTGTGCTTTTAATTATTTTTTGGCAACCTTGTCAATATATTGACATTACCATATCGAAATTTATGAATAAGGACGTTTATTGTATTATAAAATTAAGTGTGGGGATCGTGGGTCAAAATTGGGCAAAATTAAACGTTCTTGTTAAGTAGATGGTCATTTTTTGAATGTCATTTCTGTACCTCGAGCGAATGAGTGATGAGAGAATGGCAAAAAACATTTATGACGGAAAAGTAAGTGATGACAGAGGTAGGAGGAGACCTCGGTTGGCCTTCGAAAGCTGGAGGAAGG
Source organism: Heliconius numata (assembly GCA_016802625.1). NCBI lineage: Eukaryota > Metazoa > Arthropoda > Insecta > Lepidoptera > Nymphalidae > Heliconius > Heliconius numata. Next base: position 91,152 of record JAEBDU010013400.1, on the reverse strand, counting down.
TCACGTAAAAAGGATGAGGACCCCCGGAGGGCACGTATGAAGAGGTTGATAACAGTGGACGAGGCGAAAGAGGTATGTAGACGTACGTTTGGCGCTCCGTACTCTCTGACTACCCCGCTAGAGATAAAGCGTGAAGCTATGTTAATGTTACATTTCGTTTTAACTTTATTATATTGAATAGGGGAATTGAACGCTACGTTTTTTTACCAGCAGCAATTTAGGAAAATGATAATAATTTAAAAATTATCCCGAGTTGGAATCAAACTCACAACCGTCGCTTTTTTGTGTTATCCTTAAATAGTTTTGTAAAAAAATGCTCTACACAAATTCAATAGCCAAGTTAGCAGTAATAACCAAGTTAGAAGTATCCAAAATTACTGTATTTATATCTATTTATAAATATTTATAATTGAATATGTTGATTCACGTGATTTTGGAGATAGCATGTTGAATGGCGCAAATGAACACCGTGCTTTGTCTGTCAGACACTAAGACTAGGACGGAAATATTAAAATAGAATAAATATTTTCGATTAACGCTTCCCCTGAATCAACATCAAATCCACAGTCTTTATCTTTACAGTCGTTTTAAATAGTCTTAAAAGATTTTTTGAACTTCAGTCTGTTTCCATTAACGTACTTCCATTTCCAACTTTCTACGGAATTTTATAAAGTAGCGAAATAAACGCCGCGCTTTATCTCGTTACCAGATGGAAAAAATGTTACTTATTTCGTAGAGGAATCGAAGCCGTAACCAGCGCGCCACGACGGCCTCTATAGCTTTTAATAAATTGTTCTACAGAAATGTACTCGCAAGCAAAATACTCATTGTTCCAACTTGCATGAAATAAGTTTAACAATATTGTCTACAGTTGAGTCAAACATAAAAAGCTTATGAGCTTATGCAAGTTAAACTGTACTTGATATTTTGTTCTGAGATCTTTTATTTACATTTATGGTTTACGACACGATTGCTTTACGATATCTTGATGTTATTTAATTGCTATATAAAAATTACGTTATTGAGTTCCATCACCACCAAAAATTACGTTATTGAGATCGTATTACGATCCTGGTATTTTTAAGATGTGTGTGTGTGTGAAAATGTGTGCGTGTAGAGTGAAGCTAAAAAAAATAAGTATTTTCTTTCTATTAAAGTATATTCTTTCAAATAAAAGCAATATATAAAAAAATGTCCAAAACATATAAGAGAAATTTAATTTAAAAAAAAACCGAAGTAAAAGTTATTTTTTTCATATTTGTGTCGTAGCATATAAATGTACACAATAAGATAACGTTTTCCAGTAATGTAAGGATTACAAAATGCTTGAAGACGCATTTCGCTAAGAGACGATAGGGTTCCTCCGGGCTATATCTATTTGTTTACATCGCACATGCAACAATTTTAGTTTTGCAGTTACGTGTGTACCAACTTGAAGATGGTATAAACGTACTAATATACATATAGTAGATTTTTTTAATTCTCAAAACGTTAGTTTTTGACTGTTAACCCGTTTATGGATTCAATCCTCACTCGGGGTAAATAATTATTGACTATAAAAATCAGTGGTCAGAGTCAAAAATGACTGCCGCCTTTTGAATCTCCTTAAGAAATGTCCTACGATTAAAGTTCAAGTTTATTAAAAAAAATTATATTTAAAAATATTAAAATAGAATAAGAAGTCTATGCTTTCATATCATATTTTTTTTTACTTTACGCTTCATGCTTTATCTCACACGTAGGATGATAGGCAGATGGGACCTGGAAATCTTGTGTTAAGACACCCCATTCAGTGGCAGAGTTCAACGCCGTGCTTTGCCTCGTTACTAGAGCGAGGAAATGAAAACATTAAATATTTCAGTTCCTAGATTGGGAATCAAACCCACAACCTATCGCGCTAATAACACACGCTTGGACCCCGTGCCACGACTGGCTTAATCAAATGCAACCAACTAAACAAATTTCACCATTTACTCCATCAAATCTCCTTATTTTAATAAAAGTTAAAAATAAACCCAAAGCTACAGTAAACTATAATAACGCATAGATGACCTCCTCGAAGGTTTTATATGCAATTATATGAGCCTGTATGGCGCATCTCGCGATCGGTTAGCGGTACATCGGTTACGACCTTGCTTACCCTCATAAAATGGCCATAGGTATCCTCTATTCAGAATGTTTCTATGCGAACAGGAAGTTTAGTTGTGCGAGTATATAAGTAGCGTTGAAATTTTATATTTATTATATTTTTTTTGGGATACGCTGTATCTCGCACATATGTAGGTGGTTCAGCAGAGGAACGTTGTGAACCTAGTGTTAGTGCACTGTTTGCTACTTTCTACCGAATTCTGGAGGCGTTGCGTGTTGAGTGACGGAACTCAATACCGCGCTTTGCCTCTTTATCAGAGCGATACTTACTATATTTGTAATGTATTTAAGTGTTGGCTTCCATTTATACAAATAGGTAGAGGTCGTGGTGGTGTACCGACGACGAACCACACACGCGACCCTTGTGAGCTTAATTCCCACTTAGGCGGATAAATTATCTTTATTTCCTCGCTCGCTCGCTTAAGTTCCGCCAGCTAACACGCAATATCTCCAAAATTGGACGGAACGCGAAAAGAAAAAGTGTGCTCTAATACTTGATGCCTTATAGTTAGGGTCCCGTGTTACCCTATTTGTACCCTATCCTAAAAACAAAAAAAAAACAAAATTTCTACCCATTTTCACAAATATGAAAAAATTTAACAATGAAAGTAACTAACCCAACTAAACTATCGACTTCGATGTAGCCGAGTGACTTATGCCGGTATTGTCGGCGGGTATCGGTGCGTCGACGTACAGCGTATACACTACCTGTATAATACAGTATATGTGTTATACCTGTATATAAGTGTGTATGTGAGGTCATAGAGCGACCTGCGCATCCGACCACATTAGTGCCTAGTGCTGGTCGCGTAGAGATGCGACTTTAAGGTATTATGTTATTTTTATTTCTGTTTCATGCTGTTTCCCGTGTATAGCTGGGTAGGTACAGTGTTAAGACACTTCATACCCCACATACTGCTCAATATTGGAGGTGTTGTTTTTTGAGTTTTGGAACTTAACGCCGCGCTATATATTATATACTAATGTTATTAATGTTAAAATTTGTGAGAATTAATCTTTACTTCACTTCAAGCGGCGAAGCCATGTGTGGGCCACTAGTCAAAAGCATTTATTACCCAATTGGGAATTAAATCAAAAACCATCGTATTTATATTAGGAGAATGTGCTATTGTACCAGCTAGCTTCAAGCTGTATAAATAGTAAAGTTATAAATTTCATTTTACTAGACCAGAAAACAAAAGTTTAATTAAAATATTAAGCGGCGCTGAGTTCCACTGTTCAACACGCAGTCTCGAAATTTTGTCCGAAAGTGGGGAATGGAATTCCCTCTGCCTACTCTACTATACTAGAAAAACATGAACTAAACTGCTTAAGCTTAAGCTTCAATAGAAAAAGCTCCAAATCTCTAGTCTACACAGCATTCTAACTGCAATAAAAGCTACGAGCTTTTAGTTTAGAGCCAGCCGTAAATAAGCGCGTCCATTGTATTTATGTGTTATGTAATTTGACCTCCGCACTCCGCCTAGGTATTGCACAACGATACTGTTAATACAATTCTTGTTGATAAAAAGGGTTTTCATTTTTTTAATATTATATAAAGTGAGGAACGGAGTATCTTGACACTGAGTACTCTCTGTCTTTTTTGCTATATGCGGGACAATGCGTGAAGCTAGTTTTATCTTTATGTACATAATATGTTTATTTGCGCTGTGTTTTGTGTTATTGTTTATTCAAGGCCGTCGTGGCCGGGCTAAAGTGCGACTGTAAACGGGACGGCTGTGGTTTAGATTGCCACTAGAAAATATTTAATATTTCTAGAGCGAGAAATTTGTCTCGAGGCGTTGAGTTCCGCCACTCGACACGGAAGTATCTTATTGTCTTAGCTTTAGGTTCCCAGGTTCCATCTGATTAGCAACGTGCGGAAATGCCACGCGTTACACATATGAAACTAGAAATAAGTAAAAGCTCACGTAAAATCCACTTTATAAATTAAATAGTATTTAAGAATATCGAATATCACCATCTTGAATTTCACTCATTACCATTACAATACAATAATCAGCTTATTTCGAGAGCTGAACAAACTGACACACTACATAATTAACATTAAGTTTTACATAACTGTTTGTTTAGCGACTCTTGAAACGTTGTTTTTTTGTTTTTAAGTGCTCTTTTATAGTACTTTTACATACATACATTTTTACTACTACCTTTTACCTACGGTTTTACTTCTGTTGTTTAATTGAAATAACCATATGCATATGGTAATTTAATGTATGGATATAGGCTCCAATTTATGTAAAGATTTTGTTAATTTGACTATATAAAATAACTTTAAGTGATCAAAGGTGAGATTTTTAAGTATGTTGTTTTTTATACCTTATTATACAAATAAAATTCAAACTAAATTTTATCATACATATTGCAAGGGAGGCACAAAGAATCAAATGCGAAGACACAGCTTTGCCCGCCAATTCGAGACATTACGTTTTAAGTATTAGAACCCAATTATCCCAGTGCCATGCTTTGACCTCATAAATTCATTTTAATTAATTTAAAAATCTAAAGTTTTTAAAACAAATGTGATGCAGCTGAAAACTTGTAATAAGGATGCGGTATGGATCCCTGAGGAAAATAATAGATATAATTTCCTCGCTCTAGTTATAATATATAAGACAAAGCGCGGTTTTGAATTCTGGCACTAAACGCGCAATGTATGGAAAATTGGGCCATTTTCCATTTTCCCGTAGGGAACGGAGTGTCTTAAAACTAAGATTCCTTTTACTTACCCTGCTGTATGAAAAATACGGCGCAAACCCAAAAAAAATCAATTTTAATAAATTTTGAAATAAACAAGTCACTTTTAATTTCATTGACATGTACCGATAGCATCGGACACGACCTTTGCTTCACAAACGCGGTCGGGACCCAGGTCGAGTCAAGTGGCCACCGAATGAATGATTTATTGTTGTTTATGGGACTTTTGGCCTGATCTTCAAAGTTTAAGCACTCTTGTGAAATTGTTATAAGGGTAAATAAATATATGAGTTTGAAATGTTGTTTCAAATTCAGAGTAGAATTTTATTATTTTTTATTTTTTTTATTTTTTAATGTATCTTTATATGGGTAATATAAAACAGTATTTGAAGGTATTGAGGGGGTATTAAAAATCTAATTTATGACATTCTGCTAGGAAATTAAAATAAACACAGTGTTTCCTCTGAGTAGAAACCGAACCACAACCATCGCATTAAAAATCGGATACTGTCCCACTGCGAAGCGACCTTTTAACATAATATAATATTATAATGTAGAAAATATGAATATTTGATCGACGATATATATATGACGATTTTTGGATCTTGTTGACGTTGTGGCGAAGATTTGACATCCTTGCAGCTTAAAAACAATAGTTCAGTATTCGATTCCCACAAGGAGGTACACAAAACAGGCATTGAATTTCGCCTTATGCCTTATAATGTCTACAAAAAATGGGAGGAAACTGAGGAATAGAGTATCGTAATTCATAGCGCAAGGTTTCGCTTACCTACATGTCAATTAAATTATCAATTCCTAAAATATAAAATAAATATTGATATTACAAAATCGCTTACCTAATAGCCTCAGCTTATCTTTATCGTACAAAACAATATAGATAACCACTAAGGGCGGGCCGGCCACGCCCTGTACACGAATAAATATTTAATTAAACACACGATCAGTGATTTCGGTTACATTCAAATGGTTTCTAATGTTTCCTCTTATGAAATAATATATTGTGGTTTATTTTAGAGTTCCGTGCTAAAATGTTGTATATATAAAGCCTTTTCGTTACTGGGTGACTGATAGACAATGGACAGATGAAATTACTGGACTTAAAAACTTGAAATGACAGTTGAGGTAAACTAAGTTGTGAGCGGACACTAGCCTGAGTGCCACCACTTCGTTACATTGCGTGTTGATGTGCCAGAGTTAAATCGACAACCATCTTCACCGTTCTGAGTTACGCGCTGCGCCACTACTCAATATCATATTATTCGATGTTAGTTATTTATATTAGTTACACGATAATTTCTTCGATCCACTGAACTAAAAATAGTAAATACCTATAAACATATAATTGATGAATATGCTTCTAAGTTCTCATTCACATTATTTATTAAAATAGAAGAAAAAAAAAATCTGGAAAATAAAATATGTACGGAACTCTCTTTGAATGAGCTTAAATAACTCACTTGATTTTTATTGATACATTCAACTTCTTAGGAAACATATCCATTATCGTTTAAGTTCATCGAAACTTTCGACGTATTGCTATAACGCCCATGTGTTCTGAAATTATACACATATATTTTTTTATAATTAACCATTGGAGCCGTAGTGGGGCAGCGTTTAAGTCTGAGTCTGAGCAAACGCAAGGGGTTCTATCCTCCTCGGAGGAATTAGGATTTTTTTCCACTCAACTTAAAAAGTCTCGAAAATAAGGACTGGAAGTAAGGAACCGAGTACCCTTATGCTAGGTATCCTCAGCCAACACTGCTATGTATAAAATTAAAATAAAAAAATATGTTCTATTTATTCTTAAAGCTTAACTATACTAGAGGTATATAATATATATTGCTAAACCAAAATCCATACGTTTAATATCCTTCCAATACATATTAAATACACTAGTAAATTTTCTCACAGTCAAGCTCAGAAATTGTCTTCGGCCAGCCGAAGGGGTGGCGCGATCCTTAATTAATACACGCCCACCGAGCACCAAACCTACGACCCTGTAATCTCGAATCGCCTATGAAAATTAGATATTTTCTGTCCATTTCTATAGAAATTATGATGTATTAATATTGTTATTTTGTAAAATAAACTTAATTTGAGGCCGTCTTGCAGCAGCGGCATAACATATGGGGGGCTTAAATTATTTTCATTTCGCAGCTCTAGTTTCAACGCAATATCTCAAAAATTGGAGTGCTAGGTCGGGAACGGAGTGTCTTAATACTACTATCTCTAGTTACTCTGCTATATGCTGAATACAGCATGAAGCTAACTTCATTACATTTCAAGTTAAGCTTTAAAATAAATTTATACATAATAAAAAGTAGAAAGTAATAATTTAATAACTGCAATATTAAGATTATTTAAGTACAATTAACATAATATTTTTCTTATACTACTATTTATATTTAACTGCAATTCAACTTTTGTTTTTGGTGTCATACTAATTTGGGTATTTTTTTTATAAAAACAATTTTGTAGATCTTTTTTGGTGTATTAAAAACATATAAATGTTATTTTTGCTTTAATCAGTAGGAACTTAGTGTAAACACATTCCACTTTCTCATTTTTACCTCTATTTTCGAGATATTGTGTGGAACTTTTTACAGTGATTTAACTACCTAATCTAGCTTACCAAATATAATAATTTCTCCAAGTGAGAAGATTCTCACTGGGTTTGATGAACCCACAACCATCTCGCCGTCCTACTATGCCACAACGGTCTCGACAATACATTTTACCTACAATGTAGTGTTCAACTGAATACTATTTAAATACAAGTACAGTTGAAGTAATTATTCCAAATTACAAGTTGTACTTTAATTAATTAATAATTAGAATTTAGCTAGAGGAGCTTAATTGCTTCATAGAATTAATATATAGTATTATACGCTGTTTCACTGTGAATATTAATTACATTAGTTCAGATATGCTATTAATGTGCAGGTCACAAGTTCGATTCTTGTTAAGATTTATGAGCTTGAACTAGGTATATAAAATTGCAATTTGCTAAATCTAATTTGATACAACAAAAATTGTAGTAGTGATCTTGAGTGTATTTTCAATGTTTCAAATTATTAAGATCGTCATAGTGCAGCGACACAGAGTCTTCTTCTTACTGTAAACGGGAGATTGTAGGTTCGATTGTCACTTAGCGGAATGAACTATGTTCATTTCGACTTACAACAAGACAATGTGCGGTTTCAAATTCAGTTTTGACATTCATCAAAGAAAATTGAGTAGAAATTGGAGAACGGCATGTGTGAATATTACACCAGGCTCCCTCAACCTTACTTGTGGGAAGCTTAAAAAATGTCAGTTAATATTAGTACAATTTGCAATTTTTTATTTTATATTTTCGTTGCTAAAAATATTTTATGTTAAACAACTAATATTTTTCATCAGAATTCGATTTGAGCCCACATCCCAAAAAAAAACTATTAGTACATATTCGTATGTATAAACCCATAAACCCATTTCAATACACATTGGTATATTATTTCATTAATTTGCCAACAAATAAATTATATACAATTCAATTGAGCTACTACAAAATAAATATCGTGCGTGAATCACGTGTTATTTCTTAGTAATCTAATAATGGCTTAAGGGGAAGCTTACATAGGTATATATTTATCAAAACTCTTTTTATATTCATCCTGAATATAAAGGGGCAGGGGGAACCAAGGAACCTAGTTGTCCACTCCTAGACACTCCGTTTCCGTTAAGATATTTCGTTCTTCACTTTCCACCGAATTCTGGAGGCATTGCGTGTTGAGTTGCCTTGTCTTGTTACTAGAGCTAAATGTTTCATTTCCTCGAGTGAGAATTATTTCAACAACCTATTGCGTTTACAGTCGCACGCTGATGCTCCTGCGCTACGACTGGGCTCGCCTTCTTGTATATGCTAAATAGAAATAACTATATTGATTCATATCATTCAGAAGATAAAATCATTGCATTCACATTGCACGTCAGTTCAAAGTGGGAATTGAACCCACTAACACATACCCGAAGAAATTCTTCATTAAAATTTGAAAAGTTTTTACAGCTTAAAAGCTCCTCCTTAACAAAAATGATACGAATAATCCAAGCGATGAGTGAGCTAGAACAGAAGCCGCATACTTCAATTACAGTTCCGTCATTAAATAATAATAAAAGTAATATGTAATATAGTACAGTTTAGTCAAGTAGACAAATGATTACTTTGTGCGGAATCGTTGGTAGTGATGTACTGTTTTGATATCGATAAAATATATAGAAATTCATAAAACTTACTGTGGTGTATATAGAATACCACAAAATTACTATCAGGTGATAACTATTAATAATTTCATTACTAGAAAACGGGGCGAGGAAATGAAAATATTTAATTTCCTTAAGTGGGAAATGAACCCACAACCTTTCACGGTGCTTTTTTGCGGCTTTCACGTTTACGGTCGCCTCGCGCCACAACAGATCTAATTATGATGTATTATCATTTTTGTTTATCAATTGCCCCAGTCCGCTTTATAACGTGAAGCTAAAAGCAATCGATACCCTATACTAAAATAATCCCAACACTATCCCATTACCCGGCGCCGTCTGTATTCCATATTTGGTTTATTTTTGCAAACAACTCTCGGCGTAACAACGTGCAGAAGTAGGGATGTTCCCGTGCCCTGTGATTTACTTCCGACTGAATTATATTTGTTTTATATTACTTAAACTAGCTTAACTTTGCTGCTTACAACTAGATTTGATTAAGACTCAATGTCAGTGAACTTTTTAACCTACATATAATTTTTTTTTACAAGAGGTTGTTTTTTTCGGTCAATTATACATGAAATAGGCGTTACTCAGTCGGTTCTATAAAAAATATTGATCTATGCACGCATAAAATACTTTACGCGGCACAGCATCGGACTGTAATGTGATGATTGTAGATTCGATTCCCACTCAGGGGAATGATTTTATAAATTTTCATTTCCATTCATCTACAATCTGTTAAAAACTGGAAATTGAGGAACGGAGTGTCTTAGCACTTAGTTTCCTTTGCCTACTCTGCTATATGCGATACACCGCGTGACACACAACCTCAAGTGATTGAAGTTGCGTTGTTGGATTTAAGAGTCAAGGAGCCTATACAAGTGACGCTTGGAAGCCCCCAAATATATAATTAGCACAGGCACAATATAAAGTAATGTCAACTCTAAATATAATGAGGCTAGCAGTGGCGCAGGGGCACAAAGTGTGACTGACAATGCTACTGGTTGTGGGTTCGATCCCCATCACTCTGGTAACGAGGCAAAGCACGGCGTTGAGTTCTGCCACCTCCAGAATTCGGCGGAAAGTGAGGATCGGGGTACTGTAATAGTACGTTCCTTCTACCTATCTACCTTGCTGTTTGCGGGATACAGCGTGAAGCTGATTTTTGATTTAATTTTTTAACTCTAAATATTTTCAGGCAAACGAGAGTCCAGTTAAAGTTTTGTAAGTACTTCTGCACGTATCGTGGCATGTATTTCTCATCAACCTGTCAATTCTTCACATGTCAAAATTTACAAATTATATACATTCGCGTAAACAATAATAATTAAGCAATCAGTTAAATTTCGTCAAACTGTTGTTACAGTTATTCAAGACTTGGCGCCAATATCCCAAACTTTCATGTTTCTATACAAGAAAATAAACCTTACGCGTTGAAGTTAAGATTCTCACGGTTAAATTTAACTGAAGTTTGGCGAGACCAATAATAATTGTATGTCGAACAGTCAAATATTTAAACGGACTTTCGCTACGGGCGAGTTTTTAAAGTCAATTTTCTTTTATTTCTTTAACAAACAACCTTTTGGAAACAGACATCCTGTTATTATTGCAGTTACATATATGTATTTTATAGTCCTGGGTGCGATCGTTTTTTTTATTTTTGTATTTTTTTTAGGTAGACGTTGTAACTCGCACTCAGCAGGATAGGCAGAGGGAACCTGGGATTGGGACGGGATATCTCTTAGAGATATCCCGTTGCCATCGAGACACTTCCGTTCCCACTTTTCACCGAATTCTAGAGGCACTGCGTGTTGATTTATTGTAATGTCTATTTATGTTAAAATAAATTAGTTATTATTTATTATAAAGTAGCATTCTAATTTATAATAAATAATAACTCGATACCAACGTATCACTGAATATTGGGCGATCATATGCCACTTTTTGCCCAAAAGATTATGTAAACGAAAATGTTTCAAATAATTGATTTTAAAAATATTTAAAATCAACTATAGCAAGAAATATTTATTTGAACTAAGAGAACGTTAAAAGATTATGAAATATTTTATTATGAACACGTGCAACCTTAGCGGTTAAATAAGTTATTTTAGGTTTCATAAAAAATAATTATTATTCTAACTACCAAAGTTAATATTTAGTTAAATCATTATTTTGTGTAATAGACGGTTTATTATTTAAATATTAACTTTAATGTCAACACTCGTAAAAATAAATGATGTGGCCATTTTTACAGTCACCTCTTGTAATAGATAGTATTAAAATAAATAATTTTGTATGTGGAATTTGTATGCCTTTCATACTGATGTTGCTAAGCAGGGTGGTCTGCCCTTTTAATTGAATTTTTTTTTTTGGAGACATTTATTTGTCAATGCTATTTTAGGCCGAAATGGCATCGCACCTAATAGTAAATGCAAAATAATTTTGGTTTCGATTGTCACTAGCGGAAACAAATTATTTTCATTTTTCGCACTGGTGACAAGACATAGCGTGGTGTTCTGTTCCGAAATTTAGCACATAATTTTTTGAAAATTTAAGACTAATAAGAAATATTTGTATTAAAAAATCGCTTTTCTACTAAGAGTTTTTACATTTACAGTTGCCGAATCCAAAACTACCTTTTTTGAGCCAGATCGTAACTTATTATAAATCAAAACCTTAATTCACAAGCCAGCTACTTGGGGTACATTTCTGAACCCCACTTTAAATAAAGAAAATGTCGTTTAATTGAAGTAGAATTAATTTGAGATTAACATATTGTAGCATAAATATGAAACAATTGTGTTCATATTTCGTACCGTTCTTGCGTATTGTCTTCTCCGTGGTGAGGTATTCTAGTATGTCGATATAGAGATGGTATTACCACCTAGAATGCATCATAATTATTTTAATTACAATAATTATAATGAACCATCTTAAAAATATATATTATTGGGTAATATTTGGGCATAGTGATTTACCAATATTTAAGTAGATACTAATTTTCGTAAGGTATTACAAGTTATAAATACATAATTATTCATGATTTCAATGAGGTATACTTTTTTAAATAAAATTCTTACGTTCATCAATTCTTAAATTATTTGTTTTCATAAGATAGTAATGTAATGTAAAAAGTTTTTTTTTATAGAATAGAATCATAATTTTACCGTTTTAATAGTTACTGTGGGGACATCGCTGACATATAAAAATATTTTTTAAATGATAAAGAGTAAATATGAATATTTGTCTTTGTTTATAGTCCATTACTATAATATTGAATATAAAGAAAAATATATACTTTTATAAAAATATATAACCAACAATATCGTTCTAAATACAGCTCTATACAATGAATTGCAACAGAGTATCGAATAGCTTTAAGCATTTAAAGTCTTATTTTAATACAAATAGAATCCTAATTCCTCTACCATGTATCAAAACCATGTAAACCATAAGCCACCTATACCAAAATAAAGAATAAGTGGGCAAGAGCCCAGTGAACAAATCGCTAATTTACATAAAACAAATGCCGAAGTCACGTTTTTAGTATAAAAATTGTACCTCTGGTGATATTTGATGGTATCTCTGTAACACTTGCAGGGAATATATAGTTCCAGGTGTATGAAGAATTTGCGTTTTATTGAATTCTTTTGGAAAAAGAAGTCGTGGGTTCATATTCTGCCATTATTAAGCGAATAAAATAAAAAAATCAGGCAAGACAGCAGACAGACAAAACTGGATAAATGTATTTTTTTAGCTTTACACTGTATCCTGCTCTATATTCTGTAATATACACTATATAGTAGGGTAAGCAGAGTGAACCTAGTGCTCCGACACTCCATTTCTTAATTTCTGCCGAACTCTGGAGACGCTAACGGTTGAGTGGAGCTCAACGCCGCGCTTTGCCTTATTATCACAGTAACGAAATTAAAATATTCTTTATTTAATATCCTCGAACTCGGAACCCACAACCTGCCACTCTTACAATTCATTGAGCCTCTGCACCACGTCTAGCCTCGACTTAACTATATATTATTGTTACATGATAATATAATAATATCTAAAACATTATAATAATATATCTGTACCTTGTGAAATAATTTCAATTTCACAATTTATTACGGTGTAAATTTTGCAAGCGTCAAAGCGCAGGTCAGTGCCGTTAATTGCATACTGTTATTAGTACTGTGGTAGATGGTCCATTGTAGATGTTCTGTGTTGATGTGTGACCCTATATTACGTGGGGTCAACGTTTTATATGAGAAATGTGGAGCCGATATGAATTGTAGGCACGTTGAGTATTACTTAAGATGCTGGCCTTTAAATTTGTGTTTGTTATTTTCATATTGTTTCATATATTTTTTGTTATTGTGTTGAAAATCAGGTTTAAAAATTTAAAATAATGCTTTTCTGATAAAAAAATCTCGTTACCACAGCGGGAAAAATGAAAATAGTAAATATTCAGAATCGAGACCACAAGTGTTGGCTGGTATTAAATACAAACCACTTTACTAACTTTTACTAACCCTACTTTTAAATTTCACGAGCTTTGCCTTCGTTGAAATCGTTTCTATTCAATAAATTTAAAAAATTGTGTACAAATTATTATAAGCAGTTCAAAGGGAATACAAGATAAATACAGAGCAGAGTGATTTTATTCTCTTTCATCCATTTATCTCAAGTCGCCCCATAACTTTATAAGGTCGAAACAACAAATGTCAAAACAATATCGCTTGAGCCACGAATCTCCTGTCTCAACTTATTATACTCAAGAGATACTCAGCACGCTCTATCGCGTGGGTGTGAACTCATCAAGTGTAGGCTTTACAGCCAGTAATTACTTTCCAATGCTATAAACGATGTTTAGGTGTGTTGCCCTGTGATTAGGTTATACTATAATCAATGTAAATATGTGACTAGTAAAATAATATCGTTAAATTTAATAGTGTTTGGTGTTTTTTTACTTTTTCCATCGCTACAATTCATTTTTTTACATTGATTAAGAAAACCCTTTGAGAAAGACACTCATTTTCATGTATGTTAGTTAAAGAGAAAACAAAGAGTTAGTTTTCTTATTTAGAAAACGTATAACAATTTAAACGCAGCAAGATTTAAACCCGCTTGGAAACCGTCCAAGAGGCGCGGGTTCAGATTCCGCTATGAATTTTTATTACACTGAAGCTTCAAATTTTTGTACGTTTTCTAAATAAATATTTTTCTTTCCTGAGAGTGGAATAACACTTTATATACATTAATTATTACACTTATTTGGTGGACGATCAACTTTCAACTTTATTTTCAAAGTACGCTCTGGTACTGTTCTACAGTTTTTGCGAGTGGGAGTGACCTTGACGTGATTTATGTATTGTAAAACTTAATTTCACTAAATAATGTTAAGAAAAATAGAACTAAAATTAAATGTTTTACCAATTTATGATATCATTGTGGCCTAATTATATTAATTATGACTCAAACTAGGATTTTAGGTTTAAATCTCACTCACAGACATATTCTATTTTTAACGTATCGTAGCTCATAATTTCATTTGTGTGAACTTGTTCTCCTTCATTTTAAAAATAAAACATAAATATGATTACTAATATTAATAAAGAATCCTATATCAATCCATGCTCCACTACGTAATCGTGAGACCGCTCTGAGTCACTCATTCAACAATCACGAACTAATTGTCTTGTTTCACCGAGATGGTATGCGCTACGAGAATGTATCGAAGTGACGTTTGTGTGAAATTATTAGGCGTGTACTCTTATAAAGTTGGCTAGACTTGACTTTGATGGCGAATTGGTATTAAATTATGTATGTTTATAATATAAACTATGTATTTGTCAGCCTAGATATATGCGTGAGATCTACTATACTTATAAACTCAAGTCCGAGTTGGTCTTATCAAGCAAAGGTTACAGGTCAACAGGAAGCTTGAATAGGAAAAATTATTAGCATGCATTTTTATTTCTATGATACGCCTATAAATATGCAGTTATCGATTTTTTTACTTTATTTTTAATCTTAGTTCTCACTTGACAAGTATATAGATTCCATGGGAGAACACTATAGATTTTAATTATGAAAGGAACCGTAGACTTAGATAATTAATTTTAATTTCAATTTGATACTCCTACGTGATTTTGAGATAAACTATCTTGTCAGATAGACCGATCCTATAAGGGTTCTGTGCTAGCTCTTGATTTACAAAACCCTAAAACAATGTTTTACCATGTTTTAGAGAATAATTAGTGGAAAAAGTTTCCGTTCCTCCAATTTCCGCTAAACGTTTGAGGCATTTGAGAGGTGAGTGGCCATGTCTACCGAATTTTGTTTACCAGACAATTCCTGGTAAATATTTGACATAAAAATAAATAATTTATTCAACATAATAAATTATTTCGTAAATTAAGAAATTATATTTGCTATATGCACTTTTTTCGCTGTGGTAAAAAGATAAAGCGTGATGTTTAGTTTCCGGGGACGAATTGTCTTAACACTAGGTTCCCTCTGCCCACCCTGCTATACGCAGGCTACTAAAGAAAGAAAAATAAAAATATTTTTACAATAGTGAATAAGTAATCTCTTAAATCTAAAAGTGCAAGATGTTCTGCGTAGGCGCAACCAGCTGGCGCGAGTTGATCATATCGACTTAATGATTATAAATCTAACGTTTGCTATTCAAACATTGATATTTGTGCAAATGTAAAATAGAATAATAGATTGAATATTTCAAGGGCCGTCATGTCACAGTAATACCTTACCTACTGTACTTTAGGCTTAAATGATTTATATATCGTCTGACCGTAAGCGTCAAGGTAGTGGGTTCCATTCCCATTCGAGGGAATGAGTTATTTTGATATTCTTGCTCTGGTAACAAGACAAAGCGCGGCATTAGGGTTTGCCACTCAATACGCAATGCCTCGAGAATTCAGGTAACGGAGTGTCTTAACACTAGGCTATAATGTTCCCTCTGCTTAACTGAAACTGACTTAAATGTGAATTCCCGATCAAATGCATTAAAGTCAGAGCTCATCAATACAACTACTCTACATGTAGACCCTGATAATAATATAATTTCAATCGCATTTATTAAGCTCGAACAAAGCTAACATTTACCAAGCACAAGTATGTCTCAGTACAAAGTGCGGGTTCATCATAAATTGAAATCACGAGCTTATTACGTTGCTGCGAGTTTGTAATCAGAGGCATATTTAGTTACAATGAATCCTATCGTTAGGCATTGTTTAGTTGTGAATGTGGGAATTGTGATTGTGACCTAGAGACTAGGAATTAGGATTTGGAATAGTTGCCTTGATGTGCTTATCAGCAAAAGTAGGATAGGCAGGGAGAACCTGGTGCCAGGACACTTTTTTTTAGTTCCATGCTGTACATATGTATCAAGGTAGGCAGCGGGAATGCAATGCTCGGTGTTGCGTTCGGCCTCTTCTTTGTTGCCTAACATCACAACTGGCCTTCTTATTTTTTAAAAATAATCATTAAAAAAATCTAAATAATGATAAATTGACAAATTTAAATAAAATAAGTTGGTTATATTTGAAAGTTAGAGGCGAGTCGTAATAAAATGTTGGCAAGGGCACATGCAGACGCGCACAGATTGATCGCTATCCGGATTCACGGCGTAGGAAAGACTTATGTGGACTAGTGGAAATTATATTTAAATTAAAATGTAGAACATAAATCGATATCCACATAATATATTAAAATAAGTGCGGGAAGCTAAAGAAATAACTACAAATATATGAGAAACTCTTAAGCACGTAGACGTAGCAAAGTAAGTAGAGATAACTTAGTGTTTAGACACTTCACTTACCGCTTGCCGCCGATTTTTTGAGACCTTGCGTTGTACGTGAAACCAACACCGTGCTTTGCCTTATTATCATAGCAAAGAAATGAAAATATTAAATATTATTTTCCCCCAACTAGGACTAGAATAGAACCTATAACAGTCACACGTTTGTGCCACGGTGCCTATAAGTAAAGACAACAAATCTTCAAACAATGTACACAGAAATTGCTTGTGAGGACGTATATCTATTATATTTTAGAAATATAAACTAAAAAACCATTAAAACTATAAAATACGGAAATAAAAAATGTAGCATTATTAAAAAAGTCTTCTTCCGCTAGATATCTGATCAATATTTTTAAATTCCAATTCTACTATAGCAGAGAGAACCTTCCGCCGATTTTTTATAGATATTGCGTGTTTATTAACGAGGCTTAACACTGCACCTTAAATTAGCAGTATATTAAACAAAACTATGAAACAAAATCCTTTTTAGTATATAAATAGTTTTATAAAATAGTAATATCCACCTTAACATCTCGCTTCTACGTAGGCGTCGATACGCGAGCGCATCTGTTGCACGACTCAGCTTCCACAGACCGATAGTATTGTCATGGGAACGCTACATCCGGCCATTTTGTTTACTTTATTTCAAAGTTTAAATGTTGATTAAAAATAATAATAAATTTATATCTAATTTCTTTATTTGTTTCATATTTTTTTTCTAAATACCTACCACACATGCTTTAAAAAATCGACGGAAGTGGAAAACGAAGTGCCTCGGAAATATCTAATAGATAAAAAAACAAAATTATTTAGTCTTAGAACACGGCAAATACAAACAAACAAAAAAAACACCTGCATATTCGAACATTATATTGGATTTAGCCAAATTACCACCAACTGAACCGAATATTCCCAACGTTTCGTCCGATTTCCTTCATAATATCATAGTAATTGTAGGAGGGTGTCATCGTACGTTAATATAATACATATTAAAATGTCATCAACGCCTTGTTTACGTGAGAAATGTAACCGGAAAGAGGTCAGTAACGAATCACAATTTCCTATTATATGGTTAATAAAATAAGATTACTTTGGATTTTTAGTACAAAATTATATCATTGACACCTTTATGACGATAGTTTAACTTTTTCATGAGAGAAAATTTATATATCTTTTTCGTTACTCTCCGATAGACAACGCGCAAATGAAACTATTGGACGGAGAAAGTTGAAATTTGGCATGTAGGTAGGTTCTCGTCATTTCTATGCGAATGGTAAAAAACGGGAATTTCAATTTTACATCACAAAGTTCACCAAAATAACATAAGTACTTAATGTACGAGCACGTTGTGTTTTCGATCATTTATTAAGACATTGAGTGTCGTTTAGAGTAACTCAACGCCACACTTTGTTTCACTTATAAATTAATAATGTAATATTATTACATTACTATTATTATCGGGGGAATTTCACACTCAGGGCTTTAGGGTACTTCCTCCCTATGTTGAACGTTCAAATATTAAAATAATTTAAATGAAGATATTGTCTACTAGAGCAGGAATATGAAAATAACTTAGATCGAATCATAATTTCACAGAAATTTAATTCACCTATGTTCCCTTATCTGTAATTTGTGTAGCCATTAAATGATATTACATATGTAGGTGATTTTAATGTTGTATCGGATAGTAATAAAATCAATTTTATGACCACTCGAACCGTACAAATCGCGCTATCTATAAGTTTCTTGAAGCTTTAGGTAATGTTAACAGGGGCAATTATAATTAAAATAATTGATACACATTGTCTATACTAATATTATAAAACAAATTATTTTTGTCGAAGGAAAGGTCGGTAACGCACCTGTAGCTTCTCTGGTGTTGCACGGGTTCGTGGGCGGCGGTGATCACTTACCATCAGGTGACCCGTACGCTCGTTTGTCTTGTCTTTTCTATTAAAAAAATGGAGCCTCCTTAAATATATATTCTATTCTGTTTTTTAGTATCTGTTGTCATAGAGAAATACATCGTCTGTAACATCAACTGTCTAACTATCCCAGTTCACAAGATACAGCCTGGTGACAGACGGATAGACAGATATATGGATAGCGAAATCTTAGTAATAGAGTCCAGTTTTACCTTTCGGGCTTGGAATCTTAATTAAAATAAAGTAACGGAGTTAGTTTCAATATATTGTAATATTATCACACACCATATTATTCTAAGGAGCAGTGTGTATTTCAATATATATGTACGTGCAAGTACACTATATATTGCGAAATCTATAAATATCCTTAAATTATACTTTATATTATCTTTGATGAAATAAGCTACTACGGTTTTAGTTTTATGAATGCTTGCTGTATCAGTATAACCCTATTTGCATGCACTCGTTAAAGTTATAAATAATATTATAGATCAATATATTATGTAAATCATTATGGGGTCAGTCGTAGAGCAGTGGTAAGCGTGCGATTGTAAACGCGGCTGGTTATGAGTTCGATCCTCACGACTTAATGATATACTTCATATTTCCTTTTCCTTGCTCTAAGCCAAAGCACAACATTGAGTTTCTCCACTCAACACAGAATGCAAACAGAATTCGGCGGAAATCGGGAAACCAAATTTCTACTATCCTGTTACATTCAGGATACAGCATAAAGCTACAAAAATGTATTCACCGATATGACATGTATAGACACCGCATGGTATTGAGTTCCACAGCTTAACACGCAATGTTTAATTTTTTATTACTAAAGAACGGTTATATTTTCTTAGCGTCAGTATTCCGCATGTAGCAGGCTAGGCAGAGGGAACCGGATAACCTAGTGTTCAGATACTGCGTTACCATTGAGACAATTCCGTTGCCCACTCTTCACCGAATTCTGGAGACATTGCGTATGTAGAGGTGGAACTGAACGCTGCACATTGTCTTGTTACCAGAGCAAGAAAATGAAAAAAATATTTTCCTCGAGTAGGAATTGAATCCACGTTGCTAAATATAAAAAAAATACATTGAAAATGATGTCACAAGGGGTATTTAGTGCTGTCCGCGTTGTGGTTAAACATAGTGATTTCATAATACAATATGCTAACCATTATAAATACGACAAGTGAATGATGTGCGGAAAATGCTATAAACGTACGCTCTTCAAATTATGATTTTTATGTAGACATGAGACTTTTTTAAGACTGGCGACCTGCTCTAAATTATTATTATTATTCTAATTAGAGAATAATTTTAAAGGCAATATTTACTTATACATTTAATTTTAAAGTCTCAGCTGATTAAATAAAACACTTATTATGTAGCCATTTTGTCGAACAAAATACTTTATATTAATGTAGCCGTTTCTGAGATTAGCGCGCATAAACGCACAGACAAATGGACAGATAATTTAAAAACCATTCTTTGAGTTGTATTATATTGATAAATAATCCAAACGATTGATTGTCTTTATTATGTCTTAATCCATCTATATTCCATCTGTATATCTATGTTCTGTTCCCCGCGTACTGGTTTTTTTCGAGACATTTTATGTTAAGTGGCGGAACTCAACGCCGCACTCCGTTTTCTTAACAGAACGAGGATCGAACTAATTTCTTATACAATAACCATGATAGATTCATTTTTATTTTTTTCAATCGTCGCAAGTCTGCTCAAGCCAAAGTGTTGCAAATTGTATGTGTTGAAAAATGTTTATATAACGCGTTAAGCATGTTCTGACATTATTGATAGGCTTCATTGTTGGCTGTTTGCATTAGGTATTACATTATTGTTATTTCGTTATATTGTTTTTTGTAATACCTAATAGAGGCTGGTCGCGGCGCACTGGCTCAAGTGTGCTTTGATTCCCTCTCGATGAAATAAAGTATTTGACATTTTCATTTCCTCTCTCTGGCAGTGAAGCAAAGCGCGACATCGAGTTCCGCTACTGACGCAATGCGTCCAGAATTATGCGGAAAGTTGGGGGCGGAGTGTCTTAACTATAGGTTCCTAGGTTTCCTTTGACTACATGCGGCGAACAGCGTAAAAGTATATATATATATATATGTCGCTGTCGGGAGGATTTCCCTCGCACATAGTATTTGAGCACCCGGTCTACTGTGGGCTTCCGTGGATAATATTGGCATGAGTAAACACAATTTGTGATATTACGAATTAATTACAACACCGTAATCAATTCACAAGAAAGCAGCTATCGCTATCCCAGTAGGTAGATACACAGCACGAAACGCGGGACAGTTTCAGTGTCGTCTGCACCGGCCGACTGCCCAACACAAAGTGAGTCGATGTCCGTCGGCCACGCCTCGACTCGCCCCTTCCATACCAATGCATAACACTAACTCTGTCAAGCGCCAACAGATGGCGCTGGCGTTCCGGAACCACCTCAATACTACTGTACACCGACATATATATACCATAATCTTCTATTAATAATCTTATTCTAATTAATTTCGATATAAAAATGTTTTTTTTGCTTTATTTAAAACTATTAAGCTATAAATGCGCATACATACACACAATTATTTATATTCTTCTGCATAATATAAACTGGTATATTAAATTTGTTAAGATAACTGGTCATGACTTCATTCCTTAGATTACCTTTTATTTGATCATAGTTAATAATCATTTATGTAAAACTAGTGGTCACCTCGTGCTTACATCAAAAAATAAGTTTGCGTTGATTTTTCTTCCATCCATTTAATCCATTTAATATGAAAATATTGAATATTGTAATAGCTCACTCGCTGAAATTATTTTAGAAATTAGAAATATTTTCCAGCGACGACTCCATTGCGGCATTTTTTCGATTCATGAGAAGTCATGACGATTATTTTACCTTCACATCGCCTATATAGCAGGGTAGGTAGAAGGAATCTGGGAACCTAATGTTAAGAAACGAACCTACGTTGTGCAGGCATTGGGTGTGGTCGTTATAACGATGAAATTTTTATATTAAATAATTTACTTCCTCGAGTGGGAATCAAACCCACAACTTCTTGCATTTAAAGTTACATGCTTATGCCCAAGTCCCACGACTTGCCTCAAGTATAAATATATAACACATATATATTATATTTCCTAGGATGAGAAATGCACCAAACTTAAAATAAACTTAAAATAAAATAAACTTTAACATCTAAATATTCACCACATTATCCCTACGGGAATTAAACTAGTTACCTCCAACGCAATTCAAAACACAAAACGCAAGACTCAAAGGTGTGCAATAAAAATCGTCATACTAATAGCATTACCTTTATCATGGTCCTCGCGATATATCGTACTATCTCTAAGGCGACAGATATCAATTTATAAAGTAGACCCTACACGAGGCACCAAGCCAGTGGGCATCTCATTAATTTGGTCTACTTGCCTTGCTAGATGAGAACAGCTCTTGGTTAGCCATTTATATTTTAAACTAGCTTTAGAAATAAATGTGTTTTGAAAATAGCCTTATAGGGTAGTTATAAAAATATTTTCTCTTGACTTTAAACTGTATCCCACTTGTAGGCAGGGAAGTGTTAAGAGGTTTGTCCAATTTTTTGGGACCTTGCGTGTTGGGTGGCAAAATTTAAACGTTTCCTTATTATCATGACCCAGATAAGTTTCAAGAGTTTCGGGCAATGTCTAACCCTAAGGTTAGGTTAAGCATTTCTCTCGAACTTATTATATTTGGAAGCTATAATAGCTTGTTTCGCTTGTTTTATTTTCCACTCGCACTATAAAGTTGATATTTTGTTTGGTGCCTGGTGATAAAAAATAGCCAAGTTAATTTGAATTTTATTCCGAGTGAATACAGAACTTGGCACCCATTACATCTACCAATCTTTTGTCAGTGAAGTTGAGAACGACGCATTACTTAACATTCAACTTGGCTCTCATTTCACATTTATGTTTTTGATGGGATGTACATTACCGGCTGTGCATTTGATATTTTATAGTACACTTAGGTAAAGTATAAAATAAATAAAATTTCAAACATGACCTACAAATTTTAGATATTTTATAAATAAGTTTTTATTAATATTCGTGTTAAAGATATTGAAATATAAACATAATATAATGGTGTAACAATTTTATTGATGCTCCCGATACGCTTTTATTAGGTCAACTTGTGACTATGCGCTGTAACTATATAATAAAATCTAAGAAACAAAATTTGATCCACTAGTTATAATTATATAGATGCCGTCGTGGCACAGTGGCACAAGTGTATGACTGTAAACGCGCCGGTTGAGGGTTGGATTTCTACGGAGGGAAATGGATTATTATATTTTATTAATATTTAATTTCCTTAAATATATAATAGGTTACCTACTGAACATATCCGTTTAATCCGATTTAGAAGTACCTATCATTTAAAATGTGTAAAAATTGCGAATATCAAAGATCTTATAATACATAACATACTATTTCTCCATATGCATATACATATCCGTATACATGTACCACAAATCGAACTCATTACCACCTATCTACAGCACAATCTACACCTCCATATAAAATTATTCAACACAAGCAATGATTGATCCGTCCGATTTCATTTGCTCACGTGAACTGCGAGGTCGCGGTGCCGTGAGAGTCGGCCTACACTTTTGTTGGGTGTTCTAATATAATCCTTATAATGTAAATTGTGATGTATGGGAATATTAGTTTATTTGTGGTTTGCCATCATTTTCTATGCCAAATAGCTTTGCACGCTGTTCGAGGGCTATTTCAAGTTGTATTTTATTATATTTATGCTATATCTTATGCAGGGTATATAGGAATCTAGTGTTAAGACACTGTTTACATTGAGACACTTTCGTTCCACGTGATATACTATAATCATATCCTATAATATCGAAAAATTCTAGTCTTAAAGTAGTTTCTGAGATTAAAATGATTATAAAAACAAACTTAATATAATTAGAATCAATCATCTCGGGCATTTAAACGAGTAGGCAGAAAAAACTTATATCTATCACTTCAATACTTCCCGCTCAATATAAAGATAATTTTTTTTTAATTAAGGACCACAATTTCGCGAAAAATAGAGTAGTGATTGACGTAGACGGAGAGAACACAGTGTTCAATGACATTCTATTCCCCATTTTCTTTCCAATTTTTGAGATACTTTATGCGTGGCAAAACTCAACGTCCCGCTCTGTTAGAGAGGTACAATGAAACCAAATTAAATATTATATATTCTATACAAACAAAGTTATTAATATAAACATAAAGATCACGTTATTCTCATAGAATTTGTAGAAAATCTCATTTTTTATAATATGCAATAACAAATAAAGTAGCTGATTCTAACAAATAATTTTAGTCGACTTAATTTCAATGTTAGCAAGCGGATATTACTTTGGACAAAAAATGGTGACTTGCAGTGGAATTAGGGTCACGCAGCTTATACGTTTGTGATGATGTGGTGTACTTATTGTGTTATTGATAGAAGCTTCAGTTCTAAATGCTAAAAATAACTTGTGTAAATATACAGATATATAATATTTATATTAAAAAGCATTTTTGACGCGTCTTCCTGTATAGGAAAGTAGGAAGAAAAATCTAGCGTTAAGATATTCCAGTTTTCGACAATTTTTTGGGACATTGCTAGTTTAGTGGCGAAACTCAACGCCGAGCTTCATCAGCAGTGGAAAATAGCTAAAAAATATAATTCTTCCGTCTGGTGATCAAACTCCCAATTTCACTGAAAATATTTGCAACGATTCCTTACGCTTTCTACACTACGCTTTCTCTACCAAATTAAACAAACACTTGACGCAAGCACCAAACTTATGACCTTCGACCTATAAATAACGTTCACAATAAAAACTAGCGAAGCTAGAGTAAACATACAATCTAAATCCAACATAACCCCAGAAGTCAGGGTCGTCTCATACAAAAACTCATCGTATTTCTAAATTATAACGCCGCTAATACAAGATGGCGTCAGAATTGAAGTACGCGCGGCGGCAAAGATCACGCGGGGCGATGTCTATTATATACAGTGGCCATCGTTTTGAATATTTTAGTAATATAGCACGCCATAAATTAATATTTTTTACTAATCGTAAGTTCGGCCGTAAGTTTGTTTGCGTGGACTTTAGGACGTAAAATAGTTTCCGTAGGAATTTCAAGAAATCCTCTCTTAGTGACTTACACTTTCTTGATACTGTCTTAGTAGATCATTCTTCATGGCAACCCTACGTCAAGACATGAAGTGCACTAATGTCAGAACATTAAGATTAAGGACACTACCAACTTTACCGGAGATCGTGTTTTTTACACAACTATGTATTATATTATAAATATTTTCAACGATTGCAACTCGATTGAATGATATGCGTTTTGTGGATGTGGTATATTTTTTATCTTCTTTGTTAATGTTGTACGTAAAAAAAACAATCTTCTTCACGCTGTATGCCGCACACAGGGTAGGCAGACGGAACTTAGTGTTAAGATTACTTGCTCCCCACTTTCCGCCAAATTTTGGAGGCATTGCGTTTTAAGTGGCGGAACTGAACGACGACGCTCTACCTCGACACCAGACAAACAGAAATTGCAAGTTAAGTAGCAGAAATAAAAGTCACGCTATCTTTTAAATAGATGAAAAATAATAAAACAAATCCCTCGATTCGTAAACAATAAAAATATGTATATATAATTTTCAAAATAAAATAGTCAACTCCAATATGATTTATGTGGTTTTAGGACGGAAAACGTAAATCTATTTTTTTTCACTCCTTAATTCTTCCTACATGTCAAATATCAACTACTAGTGGACCCGGACGCGGCTACGCCTGCTTGAATTATAAGAATATTTTCGCGTCGGTCATACTCATACTATGCCGTCCGAAGGCTAGGTCATTCCGAATCAGTGACATCTCCTTAATTATTTATTAGAATGTTATACAGCAAACTATAATTACATCTACATAAAATGCTAAAAGTGACTGTTACATTTATTTTCATAAGGATCAATATCGAAATGTCGCGGTAACGGTTGCGTAGCGACGCGACGGTTGTTATTAACATGGCATAATAAATTGCATGTCAAATTAGAAAGTACTTTAAAATATATTAGTATTCACTTCACTTCTGAAGAATGCAGCTTTCATACAAAACAAAAACAATGTAAATCGGACCAGTAGATCCAGAGATCTTAGCGTTCAAACAAACAAACAAACTCTTCCGCTTTATTGTATTAGTATAGATATAGGTAACTATAGTAGTTATGCTTGTGCGTTGATAGTTTTAATATTTTATAAAAAAAATAACAATACGAATACATAACATATGCCACATCCATTTAAACCGAATTATTGCGCAAAAATCGGTCACCTTGACTTTTCCCAATAAGTATGAAATAATGCGACGTAATACCGCATCTACCGTCATTATCTGCCTCATTACTTGATGTACACACTACTTTTGACTCGCTTTTTGCTATAGTCTTGTTAATAATCGTTTGTTTTGTCTCTGTTTTTATTATGTTTCGTTATATTTGAATACCTATAGGTTAAGAAACATTCCAGGAAGCGAGTAGTGGCGCCAGTCTTTGAAAACGCTGTTCTTAAGTGCCTACAATGACATGTGTGGAAAAGCGTGAAACTGCAGATTTTATAACATTCCTAATCTATCCAAACTCTAAAAAAAATCAAGAAAACCATTGATCAATTCTTTCCATAGACATTCTTAGAACACGTCCAAACCACGTCTAATGAACTATTACACTTTAAATGTAAATCACAGAGATGATTGGCGTTAACGCGGAGCTTCATAAGCTGTACCGGTGTGACCTTTTAACCAGGTTGTATAAAGCTTAATTAAAGTATATTCTAATATCATATATCATTTTATGATAGGAACGAGGCCGTATTGGCGCAGAGGTATAGCATCTGGTCGTATGCGCTGTCGGTTTTGGGTTCGATTCCTACTTACACAGGGATAAATTATAATTTACATTTCCACGCTGGCAAAAATGTTCAGCGCGGCGTTAAGTTCCGCCACTCAAACTCTCGATTCAACTCGAAAATTGGGTGGAAAGTGGGTTAGAGTGAAACGAAACCTCTGTGTCTCAGCAGAACCAGAACAGACAGACTGTAGAGACTGCTTAATGCCAATATATATATTTTTTATAGTTTCACGCTGTATCCTACTCATAGCAGAGAAGGCAGAGGGAACCTGGGAATCTAGTTATAAGACACTCCGTTCCTCAGTACACTTCTGTTCCCCTACTGACTCTCCCGCGGAATTCAATTAATGCAAATTATACAGTCATAAATTAATATATCGTATGATTTTTTTAATCAAACATTCTTATTTATTGAAACGTTAATAAATGAATGCGATGTGATTTATTGTGTAGTTAAAGTGAAAGCTTTGGCAAGTTTGTTGATCTTTGTAGTTTTTATTCGAACGGTGGCTGGCATTACTCTCAACACTAGCATATTCAGGAAATATATAAATAAGTATGTGACAAAAAAATATATATATATTTTTAAACCTACCAAAGTACATTTATTTCTTTAGTTATATTCTTATGATAAAATAAATTATAGTAATTTAGTAGCTTTAAACCTATATCCTTCATACAGGACTTTGGAAGGAATGAAGGTGCGGATGCGCGGAGGTGCGGAACGTGACTTTGGGTTTGATTCTTACCCGAGTAAATTGAATTAAAAATTTCCATTTAAATTAATTATTTAATTTTTCCACGTAATATCATTTTCGAAATGTCGAATTCAGAATTCGACGAATAGTGGGGAACGGCAGTTTCTTAATTAGAACGGAGTGTCTTAACACTATGTTCCCTGGTTCCCTCTACTTACCCTGCTATATGCGCGATACAGCTCGAAACTAAAACAAAATAGGTCTTAGGTTCGATTCCCACACGAAGAAATCCAACAAAAATGTTATTTTGGCTTATCTTCTTCATCTTCATTTATCTTTGCACTCACAATATAAGATTATAAAGGTTTAAATACAAAGTCATCACGTACAAACAAACTCCATTACAAAAGTGTCAATGTCAATGTATCGATAGTAATATTTCACACAAATCGATTTGTACACAGCCATAATAAGCTTAAATATCGATTTGTATTCGAATTCCTGAATTTTTAACAAAAAAAACTAGATTTTAAGCGCTTAAGGTTGTGAAAGATGGCAATACAATGTTGAATTTGTGGGCTCTCTAATGCGGGGTCACGCGAAGCGCACATAAAAAATATTGAATGGTCTACTTAAGATAAACAGCCGTGTTAGAATTCTATTTAAAGGTTTAACAAATGATGTTACTATAGGTATCTTTTTGTAGTATATATCAGCGTATGAGTGAACAACGACAGTTGCAGGTTCGATTCTCACTAGAGAGAATTTACCTGTTTTTATTTTGTCTTAGTTTAGCCACTTAGCACGATTTTTAGTATTATAAATTACAAATATTGTTCGTATTCACTATAAGTATTTTCGTGACTTTGCGTGCCTATACTTATTTAGTATTCTTTTTGAGGTGTAAGCAGAATCAATATAATTATGTAGTAGAATCACTTTATGTTTTACTATTTTACATACATTCACGTCCTCTTTCTTGTAACAAGATAAAGCACAGTATTCACGGCCGCCACTTAACACGCAATACCTCGAAAACAGAGCATCTTGACACACGCTGCTATTTCGCCTATCCTGCTATATGCGGGATACAACGTGAAGCTATTTCATTCACATCTAAACCACCTTTACCCACAAGGGTTTTTCGAAATAAATATAATATGATAAAGTGCAACTCTCGCATTTGTTTAAAATATATCTGGTCGTTATCCGTTGCGATGATAAAACGGTAACACGGACCACCCATCTGCCGGGCCGCGGACGCGCCGTGAGTTATATTGGAGCGGATAGGATGGGACTGTAGGGATGTCATTTATTATTTAATTTATTAAAAAAACATCGGCTTCACGCTGTATCTCGCATACAACAGGATAGGCAGTATCACTTTACTTTTTTATCAGAGCGAGGACATGAAAATATTAAATATTTCATTCCCCTGAGAGGGAATCGAACCCGCAACCGTCGTGATTATAGTCACACCCTGTTACCACCGGGCCACAAATGTTCTCGATTCGTATCTCATTTTTTAAATTATCCATACAAATCCAACAATATTCGTATATCAGTGTAATTGGATTAAACGATTTCTGTCACTGTATCACCCATTGTTCTTGTCTGTCCGTCTGTGTGCTAATAAGCCGTAATGTTGTTCAATATATTATACAGATAAGTAATGTAGACAATATTTATTAGCCGACAAAATAACATTAGCTTTAATATATTTTATCTTATCAATATTTTGAATATACATTTTCTCGTTTCATATAACTACGACGTTTGACTGGTAATTCAGCGCTAAGACCCTTTGTTTTCTGTTTTGATCGATTTTGATATACTTTATGTGGTCATTATGGCGAAATCCAACACTGTGCAAGGGAATGAAATAAATTAAATGTACATTCCATCGAGTGGGAATCGAATCCATAACCAGCGCATTTTAATAACAGTATTCCCAAAAGAATTATGATAGCGTCGCTTTTAAATAATCGATTCGTATAAATCAGGTATGTATATAGATCACTTTTTGAAAAGTTGCCTAAAGATCATTACGTTTGATCTTTGCTTGAGGCAATTTTTGTAATGATACGGTGTTTGTTTGTATTTTAGATTTCGAATAATATGATAACAGATAAAATTAATATTAGATTTTAAATAAAATATATTAAATCATCGCAGCGGTAATGAGTCTGTCGTGCCACAGAGGCAAGCACAAGCGTGTAACGTGTTTACGCGATGGTTGTGGGTTCGATTCCCACTCGGCGGAATGAAATATTTATATAATTTGCCAAAAATAGGGAACGGAGTGTTTTGACATTAGGTTCCCATGTTCCTTTTGGTCTACTTTGCTATGTGCAGGATATAACGTGAAGCTAAAAAAATCACGGTGACACTGCGTCTGACTGTAAACACAATCGCTTCGATTCCCACTCAAGGAAAAATAAGTTTCAGTTCCTCTGGTAAGAACATAGCGCTGTAATGCAGCAGTAACTTCCTCATTTTCTTCTCGAATTCTTTTATTCATTTACTTCCCCATTTTTTCTCCCAATTTGTAAGACGTTACGTTTCGAAAATTGAAAGGTAAGTAAGGAACCAAGTGTCTCAACACTAGTTTTTCTCTGCCTACTCTGCTGGTGTACATATTCATTACTCCTTCCCTGTTAGCTCCGAATAATTGGAAGAATTATAATATTGTGATTTAAATCTATTATTTGTTTTTATTCCCTAAAACTTATACTAAACATAAAAAATAACAATTCTCTTATCTATAAATTGCGGGACCTCAAAAATAGCGCTATCTTCAATTAATTTCAAGTGTAATGGCGCATAACAGTTTTTTATCGTATGAAAATCATAATTTATTGCTTTTATGATTTATTTGAGCTTATAATTGATGTACTTTGCGTTAAAAACGGTGATTTACTTTCTCGATTCTAGAAAAAAAAATCTATAAATTACAAACAATATACGGAGAAAAATCAAATTTTACATCTAATAAATAGTATACTATACTTACATAAATACAAATACAAGGTGACTGCCCTATCCTGAGATCAAAATACATTCCAAGTCGCTAAATTTAGAATCTTGAAATTTTAGCAAAGTCCTTGTAGGACGTAAGCGAACAATGAATATAAAATATTGTAAAATCCACTTCCAATAATTCTAAATAGAGATTGAAAATTCATGTCAATTTTTATATCGTTTTCAAAGATTTTGATCAGGAAAATACAGTCTTACACACTGTAGGTCATTGGAGGCATTGCGTGTTGAGTGACACGTTTGGTGGAAAGTGGGAAACGTAAGCAAGCGTTATGTAGGACGTCCTCCAGCTAAAGCCATTGGAGAGGCCTACATCCAGCAGTGAACGAGGACATGCTTATGATGTGTGTGTGGGGAACGGAAGTGTCTTAATAGTAACGGAATTATGTTTAGGAACTCTAGGTTTCCAAGTTGACTCTCTCAACGTACGACTACTCTCAGTCGTAAAGACCATGTGATCAAAGACACCACCGTAAAGTAAATATAAGTTAAATGATCTAGTAAAGAGATAATCTAATCTTAATCTTTTGCTTGGTTAATAAAACCAAAGTAAGTATAATATTAGCATACGTCTCTATAAGGCACAGTGTAACATGTGTAACGTGTGTGTATGAGTTGTACATCAAAACTAATCAAACAGCAAACCGAACAAATCAATCATTAACGTCAACAATCAATCAAGATAGAATCGAATGATCCCATTCGATTTGTATCTCGATCAAACGATTACACACACCATTTGTAACACCGTTAAATTATTTATTGGTTGTTACAGTTTCTAAGCTTTGACGCCGTTATGGCGCAGCGGTACAGTCTTTTGAGTATAAAGGCGACGGTTGTGGGTTTTAATTCCTTCTCGGAGAATGAGTTATTTTCAATCGGGGAATGAAAATACGTGTTAAGTTGGATCCCTCCACTTACCACGTATTCTCTAGAAAATTTGTCCGTTCCGTTCCTTAATAAAAGAATATGAGGATTTTTAATATGATATATTAAGTATATATGAATTTTCATCTATATAGTTATCCTATATAGTTTACATCCTAGCCCCACTGCAGTACAACGATAAGAAATTTGAGTACTTTACTCAAAAACGGTCTAATTTTATATAACAAGCAAATGAAATACTTGACTTTATCGAGCTCTAAAATAGTTCAAAATTGACCACAAAATGTAACTTCAAGTTAAACTAACTATATTTTATTATGATTTAATATGAAATAACCAAAATTTCAAATGTTTATCGTATCTGACACTCGTAGGTAACGAGGCGTGTGTCGCAATACTGTTTTAATAAAAATTAGTAATAGCTTTCGCATTGTCTAGCGCCCACGCTGGCTCCAAATAAATTATTAATGGTGAATTTATAATGACATATAGATTATGTGCCGTAGATGGGGTGTTTGTTTGTTTATTTTACCTATTATGTAGATAGTCAGTTCAACGAGGTATATTAACTAAACACTACAGACAAAAAAGTAAAGTTTTCAATCTTATATTTTTATTGGTTTTTAAGCTTGACTTATAACTGGACATAACAATCTCTAGCTAATTAATTCCTAAGAGAGTTCAAGTGTTTGGATTACCTTTCGCAACTTATTTAATTTAATACCTATTTTACTATTACAATCTTTTATTTAGGTATAGTTATTATTTTGCGTTACTAAATCTTAAGTGACTATCAGAGGCTGGCGTACTCCGGTGTTAAGCTCGATAGTTTTAGGTTCTATTTCTCAGCAGTAAATCATTGTTAAGTATGACTTGGCATTTTACGATTATTTAACATTTCTATAGTGGTGAACTTAGATTACATTGCGTATTTTTATTAAGGACACGAAGAAGTTGCCTGACAGATCCATAAAATATGCTAGGGTACGGGTTCCAACTCGAATCGATGAATGGAGTTACTTCACATTAGGTTCCCTCTGCCTACTATGCTTCGTGGAAAAAAGCGTAAAGCTTTTTAATCTAAATGTATGTATTTAATAATCTTTGCCACCGTCTGGTCCAACTGTTCCAGTGAGTCGTATTATGCACTTACTCATAACCTAACAATGGTTGTACAGTGCACCTATAAAGTAAGCACAACTTGTACGAAAATACGTGGAAATAATTACTTGCGTGGCCTATTGTACGTTATAGGAGGTACTTTATTAACATAATCGGATTCGAGTTGTATTCGTAATATGGGATTCATTCATTAATATATATTTAAGTGGGCAGTTCTGGATGTCTTGGTCCTGGTCTATCTTAGTATAGTTGGACTGAAAATGCTATGGTTGCAAGTTCGAATCTAAATCCAAGGAATTTTATTATTGATTACTTTTACTATGCACTTTATTTGTAATGTTTATTAAGCGCAAGAGCTTCCATTTTTAAAAAAATGTGATATTATTTTTAACTACCTTGAGATGATCAGCAAATTAAGTTTGGCCGTCCTGGGCATGTCTTATGCTATACTTAGTACTTAAATATAGATTAATAATCTCGCCGAGTGGGAATCGAACCCACAAGCATCACATTTATCGTAAACTTTGTCCTCATATATATTTTCTTTTTTTAATATAATATATTATTATAAACACCCCTATTTAAACTTCCTCTAAAAACATTCAAAATTAATCGACCGATAACAAACCACCAATACTACTCTATAAGTAACCATAACAATGTTTTTTCATACTAAAAGTTAGTAGTTAGTAATACAATGAAAATGAACATATTTATAGGGTCTACTGCCAACAAATCATCCTCTTTGTGCCCTATTGTATTGAGAGTCGGTGAAGACCGGTGATTTAGTATGCCTACTGTATAGAATTAAACATTAGGTGTGACTTTATAGCTAGCTATCTTTTTCTTAATATTTTAAGAGTTATACAGAAAAAAGAAAAATGAAAAGTAATGCACGCTTTATTTTTACATTTTGAGTAAATTTTTAAAATTTTGTACAATATGTACATTGTACGTATATGAAATTGATAGTGGCGAGCGGAAGTGGAGAACGTGTCTAAGCAGGTTCCCAGGTTCCCTCTCCCTGGTCTGCTATGTAAACAGAATATCTTAAAATAGCTTCATAAAATGTTATTAAGAGTCATGCGACTTTGACTGTAAACTCGATGATTGTGGGTTTCGGAGAGCGGAGTCTAAAGAACAGGGTCCCATTTTATCCTTTGAATACGGAACCCTAAAAAATCACAATGCATTTAGCTTCTTCAGTTAATAAATGTCACAACATTATACAATGTTAACTAGACTAGGGTACCGAGCAGTTCTAGAGCGATTGTTTGATAATGTTATTTATGAAGCGTGAACCACTCTATAATACCGAAAGAATTAGTAACAATAATTCTCCATAACTTCAAAGAACTTTCGACTCTATATCTCCAGGTTTGACTTCTTCACATTTTTAATAATGCCAATAAATATACTTTGAAGTGGAATTGTAACAATTGGGTTTGAAATATCGACACACCAATGGGGCGCGACAAATCTTTTTTTTTTGTAATCCGCCATGCCTCTTAAATTACTTTCTAATAGATAATCTGGACGTTTATGGGAGCTTTATTGAAAACTATTTAGAACTCGAAAGCTTTTATGTGTTACGCTCTCATAAAGTGTAAGTTCATTATTTTTAGTTCGGCATTTGAACTTTTTATAGATGTGGAACTAGATCTGGGACTTTTTCTGTATATTGATACACGTAATATTGGTGTAAGAAGTTATAAGTAATCCAGCTATACATGTAAAAAATATTCTCTTATTAGAAGCCATCGCAAAGATACAGTATCCGTATGTATAAGCAATAGTTATGGGTTCCGTACGTGCTGTGGAGAATCAATACATTTTCTGCTAATACAAAGCGCAGCATTGGGTTCCATTATATACATATTGGGCATATGCAGGAGTCTGGAAATTGGATTCTTTGCATCTGTGTAAAATATACATAATACAGTCTTCGGGCTAAGTAATATGCCTTGTCCGAGAACTCGAACCCATTACTCTTAGCACAGTCAGAATCAATAAAACCAATAATAATAATAAAGCAACGTGTGAAATCTAGTACTGTCTGGCGATAGCAATCGCATCATGTATTTCCATATTTCAATACAAATAACCCTTTTCGTAGTAGCCAAGTGTTATGACGCTTAGTCACCCGAACTAAAACTATGCTAATAAGTGTGGTGTAGAAGTAAATCATGGTTGGGCCAAGGTTGATACGTGGATGTATGAAAATAGGAGCTGGTAACCTTTTGTTATTTTAATATTTACTTATGGTGGAATGAATAATTTTCATTTCCTAGTTCTGATAGTAAGACAAGGTGAGGCGTTGTGTTCCGGAGCTTAACATGCAATATCTCGAAAATTGGCTGGAAAGAAGGAAACAGATTGTCTTAACATTAGGTTCCCTCTGTCTACCCTGCCGTATGCGTGATACAGCGTGAAGTTGATTTTAATTTGATATATTTTCGTGAGTCCCCAATATTTTGTCACATTCAATATATTTTACTGGTTGTGAATGTCGAGTGATAAGCCATTTCAATCCGTCTGCCTAGACGCAACACATTAGCAACACTTGAGAACGACTCATTATTCAATATTGAACTTGGCTGTCATTTCACATTTATATTTTGATAGGACTTATTATATTCCTAGCTCAAAGTAGCAGAGATATGCAAACAGTACCAACTCAATAAATCACTAGTATGCAGCAAAACTATAACGCCTACGTATTAAATTCACACTTCTCACATTATATAACTCAAAGTTAAGCTGCACTGCATGAATTTATTGACCTAAATTTGTTAATATTTGTTTTGATTTATATATTGTTGGGTTCACGGTGTGTCCCGCATAAAGAAGGGTAGGCAAAGGGAACCTGGTAGCCTAGTGTTAAGACACTCCGTCCAAATTAAGTGCTCTTCACTTTCCGCCAAATTTTCGAGGCGTTGCGTGTTGGGGGCAGAACTCAATGTCACGCTTTGCCTTCTTACCGGAATGAAAATATTAAATAATTCATTCCACCGAGTGGGAATCGAACTACAACAGTCGTGTTTATAGTCGCACGCTTGTAAAAAGCATGAGGGCATGTATGAAGAGGGTGATGACAGTGGATGCGGCGAAAGAGTTATGCAGAGACAGTAACGTTTGGCGCTCCGTTCTCTCTGACTACCCCGCTAGGGATAAGCTAGATTAGAAAAGAGCAATTATAATATTAGTATAGATGTGCTTATACTCTATTGCTTTTGCCTTAGTAGGACTAAGTGCAGCATTGATAGACTCTCTTAATACGCAATGGTAATAACAAATTGGGCTTCGTCATGTCTATCGTACATAAAAGTAAAAAAACTAAGCTTATAATAATATATTTTACTTTAATTAAAATATTTGAAAAATATTTACATGCTTAAATAAACATTTTAATTACATTAACATACGAAAAAGAAATGTTTAAGGTCTAATAATGAAGATACTCTATTCCCTACTTTATCTATTCTCCACCTAAATTTCAAGACATTGTATGCGTTTTCTGTTCATGTGCGTGTCATTCTTCGAGTGGAAATCGAACCCGTTTTGGGTTGCTTGTTCAGTCAGTCGTTGTTTATGATATTGATTTACAATATACAACTTTTATAGAATCTAGATGCAGTATGACAAAAACCGTGTGTTCGTGCTAACGAAGCCGCATTGTTTGGGATGTAGCGAGTAAAATCGAACACAATATTGGTTAAGTCATAAGAGAAATTCTTTATTTTAGTTTTAAAATTGTTTAAATTGCTTGTTTAATGCAATAATAATGTAATTTCATATTTTTAGGGTTCCATACCTCAAAAGCATAAAAACATAACTTTTATAGGATAACTTTGTTGTTCGTCTGTCCTACTGTCAAATCAAATAGACTTAACAGAAGACATCTCTATCGCTTGGGAGTCGTCGAAAATTAATCAAGCAGTGAGAAATTACAAGTATATCACAGACATAAATAGTACAAACTTATATTTATGTAACAAAGTTACTTAATTTCATACAAACTGAGTGAATATAAAAGTTCAATTTCCATAAGTTTTACTTCCTGTTTTATCGTTCTGAAATTGGTTCGAAAGCCTCGGTGAGCGAGCAACTCGTACTTGACCCGTTTTTTTTTCTAGTAAAATATGCAAGAATACTGTTTAGTATTTACAAAATTAGATTGCGTGCGTAGTATTTCAAAAAACGTAAAATATCTTTATACATAAAGAGTTTTCGTTAATTGTGTGTTATATCTATAATTTCGTTATACATATATTATATACATGTAGGTATAAATATATTCTTTATTTTAAATTGCTTTGAAATAAAAACGTAACTATAAAAATAAAAAAGACAATGCTTCTCTTGCAAGTACAACCAGGGCTTGGCTATCAACATACGTATATCAAAAACTAAACCAGAATAATTTTACATAATATACAAAACGTACGTACTCGTATATATGAAGATTATTCTCTTTCATCTACAAAAACCCATACCAATATTCCTGGGTCGCTAACGAAGCTGCTTTGTCAGGTATGTAGCACCGAGCTAAATCGTCTACACTAAAAACTATGGTTCAAGTTATAAGCGTATAGAATGAAATTAAAATGTATTTCTCTATTCATTTTGACTTGTGCAATAAACGGAGAGTTTTTGGGCGATTCTAAAATATTATTTTATTATTAGCTTAAGCTCCTAAAACACTTGTAATAATCACGTTTTACCTCGTGAAAGATTAAATAAGGACGACTTTATTACATACATACATTATTAAAATTATCTTGTAATATTTATTAATAAATAAAAAATATATTTCTAAAACTAAATTATGTATTGTCTGCCTATCCTGCTATTTGCGGGATACAGGGTAAAGCTGATTTTTTTTAATTATGGAAATTTATGTGTCGTATTTACACAATAATTTTATTTTGGTATAATATTTATATGACAAAAATAATTTACATAAATTTAATTTAATGAACAAAAAATAAATAAAAAAAGAAACGCTATAAGCCTTTGCTTTGCGCTATATAAAAACAAATCCGAGCAAAATCGAACTACCGCCCAACAATGGCGCGTCCTCAATACAAAATTGACAAAGGCGAGTGAGCAACATGAAATTTATCATTCACTGTCTCTGAACTTTATGACTAAAATGTTGAAAAATATTAAAATAACTGTGTGTTTTAAGGCTAAGTAGAATATATTTTAATTTTGTTTTAAATATCATGTTTTTTAAGACCATCGTGGCACAGTGGTGCATGTGACTGTAGACATGACGGTTGTGGGACCGATCAAGAGGCAGAAGAATGATTTGGGATCGAATGATCTCTGGTAGTCTAAGCGCGGCGTTCAGTTTCACCAGTTGTTACGCAATGTCTAAAAGTAAGGTCAAGCAGCAACATTCAGCATCAGGATGCTAAATATTTTTAATCTCTTTTTTGGTTTATTTACATGTCACATGATACATACAAGTTAAGTTCTGCCACTCAACATGTAATGCCTCCAGAATTTGGCGGAAGTGGAAAGGAAGTGTCTGAATGGGAATACAGTTTCTTAACACTAGATTCCCAGGTTCTCTTTAACTATCCTTCTATGTGCACAATACAGCGTGAGAGATAAAAAAATGAAAATTGGAGTGTACATAAATATGAAATAAGGAATTGTCCATACAATCTTATCTTATTTAGACAAAATTACTTAATCAACAAAATGTGCAAACACGTAAAACTTACCAATCCCCAAACTAACTCTGTGACAAAGTCAAAATTGAAAAAAAAAACAATCAAATAAATCCAAAAACTATAACTGACACAGATGTTAACTGTCTTTTTTGTTCTTATCAATGATATTATCAGTAATATTTATTGCAGCAAAAACTAATATTACAGTAAAATGCCACCTGGGGTCGTTAGTACCCACATAGTTTGTGGTAACAGATGCTGTAACAAAGGACGAGTATTCGGTAGGCGGTGACAGGTAAACAGATACGGTAGTGATTATATAGGATGGATAAGAAACTTAATATTTAAAGTAATTTTAATAATGATTTTTTACTTGTATATATTTTCAACACATATTGCTAATTTTAGATACACATTGCTATTTTTCATGATAGGAAATATTCAAGCGAATATTACAATATCTAAAGATCTACATTTACATTAGGAGCTAAAATTAGAGTATACAGATATATTAAACACTAAAAAAACATATAAAACTTCTAACCACTTAAAAGCACGAATATCACAAAAAATCTTTATACGTTGATTAAAAACCATATCCACAATAAGCCAAACAGAATTAATCTACAAATTGTGCTATATTATTCGTGAACGATAGTAATTTATCTCATCTGGCCACAAAGAGGACGAAAACATTGTTCACAATATTGACACTTTTTTGTTCAATCGCATTGGGGTCGAAAGGACCCCCACTTATCGTTTTATTGTCGCTTTGACTTTTGTTGCTTGGTGCGTACATGAGAGAAAGGCGTTCGGTCACTTTTTTATAGTAAAAAGAAGAGTAGATACTTTCGAATTGAGAACACCTATTTTTATAATCTATGCTTATAAGTCGAAATATCTACATTTTCATATCTCGTTCACTAATACTATTTAATACAAATAGTCTTAATAAATAGGTCATATATTTTTTAAATATTTATTATATTATTTCAAAAATATGTGATTTTTTATATCATTGAAATCTCTCACTCAAAAGAATCTGCTTTGGCATGGGATTTTTTTACTAATGGGAATTTGTAAATATTTTCATTCGGTATTGAAAAAAAACTATTAAATTTTATTTTTAGTTTCATCCAGGTATCTGCTATCTAGCTACCTATAAAAACATTAGGACGACTTAAGACGGAAGCATTAAGACGACTTCATTCGCTAACTGGATCTGAAGTTGCTATACAAAGAAATTGATAAATTGAAAAAAAAAACTAAATCCTCAAATATTAAACCGCTCTCGCCTGTTGCTTGTAAAAATTTGCAGAACATACTCATTTGCCCCAAAAATATTTTGAGAGATCGTGTCAAATGATTGCCATTTGCGTCATTGTCCTCAACAAAGGGGAAACAAAAAAATATATAAATAATGCAACTAAATAAGAATGTGTTGGTTGATTTTAAAAAGCGCAAATAGTGAACGTATATCTTCGAGTCATTAGTCAAGGTCCTTAATTCACTGTATTCAAGTACTTTGTTGTTACAATAGTTTATTTTGTACTTAGAAATCGTATGACTATTTTTTGTGGTCGCTTTTGTATGAGCGACGAATATAAATTGAAGTTCTGTAGTAATAGATGTTACCGGCCTTACTGGCTTTACGTTATTTTTATTTTTATCTAGATTCTCAATAGTCTGTTGTTATTATTAAGAGAATTATTGGTATCTTCCTCATTTTTTCTTCCTTCATTATTCCTTCATCATCCATTTAACTTTTGCGTATTTAGTGTGTGTCTTACTTGGGTTATAGCTCAATGCCCTAATATTAAATAAAGGATGCCAGAAATAGAAATGAGAGCGGGGATCGGAGGCTGCTATATGCGATACAAAATATAAAGCAATAACAGAACGCTTTGCCTCTTTACCAGAGCAAGGAAATGAAAATATCAAATATTTAATGCACTCAATTAGGAATCGAATCCACTATCGCCGCGTTTACAGTCCGCTTATGCCCCTGCACCACGACGGCCTCGACTACTTATTTCAAATATTTACAGCAAATTTATGTTTCGTCGAAGCTATTTCATGCCCGCATTAATAA
This sequence comes from Heliconius numata, assembly GCA_016802625.1. Classification (NCBI taxonomy): domain Eukaryota; kingdom Metazoa; phylum Arthropoda; class Insecta; order Lepidoptera; family Nymphalidae; genus Heliconius; species Heliconius numata. The sequence goes on along the minus strand of JAEBDU010013400.1, from coordinate 50,766 downwards.
AATTTCGTTGTGTTATTAATGATATCGTCCGCTGTGCCCTTTCTGAGTATTTTTTACCGTTCTTCGAAGGATACGTTCCTAAAAACAATTGTTTTTTATTTGCTCGTGAGGTGTCAAATATAATTTATTGTACGTGTTTATTTTATTATTGATATACTATGGTAGTGGAGCACGGGATCAATAGGGGTTTTGATTTTTTTTAACTTTTTTTTTAAGAAGCCTGTCAAAAAGAATTTTAAAAAATTAAGTGTACTTTACTTTATTACATTAGCTTTGAGGCGTTGCGGGTTAAGTGATAGGACTCAACGCTGACGCCAACAAAGAATTGAAAACATTAAATATTTCATTCTCCTGAGTGTGAATCGAACCCTCAACCGTCTCGTTTACAGAAGCACCTTTGTCCTCTGCTCCATAACGGCCTCTAAATGTACTTAAGCTTAAATTTAAACGTTTCTAGGAACAACATAGGTGACCTAAAGGTTACAAAACCAATCAAGCTTGATTGAATAAAATCAATTAATGATTCAAAAGATTTATATACGAGTAATACGAATGTCTCAGTGGCAATTCACTATTCAATATAATAAACGATTAATAATTTTCTGTTAATACATTAAAGGAAACGAATTATATTGAAATGTAACTTTTGTTTGGTAAAACTTTAGGATTTTTTTGGCATATTGTGTAGTAATTGCTAGTTACGGCCCACAACTTTGCTTGCATAAAATTGATTTTCATGTAATCCTCTGTCAGTGCTTCCTTGCATTCCCAAATATGTCAAGTCTCAATTTACAACTCCAGTAGTTTCGTCTGTTTTCTGTGAGTCACTGTCAGTAACAGAAGAGTTTAATATTTATTTTATATAGATTATTTTATAGACCTACAAAAGAATTAATTTCATAATTGAAATTAACTCTTGGCCCTAAGACTGCGCCAGTAGGGGAATGAAATGATTAATATTTTCTTTGGATACTGCTTGAAGAAAAAAAAAATTTAAAAAGTTTGCACACTTATTCAAAGAAAACTTAGTTTCATATAATTTAGAAATCTAGTTCCTGTCTAAAAACCATTTCAAATTTAGTGTGCTAAAATTTATACTAAGGTGTCAGCTAATAATAATAACTCATACATCATATTAGCGTGAAGCTGATTTTATTTTTTTATTATTTAATTTAATAGAAGAAAATACTTATATTATGTTAAATAAATGTAATCAGCTTATATTTATTATATATAATTATAGTTATCGTATTTATTATACATCATGTATAAAACGAAATATCTCAACAAAATGTTTCATATCAATACAGCCAACGCCATCTAATGACGAATGGTCGCACCACGTCGCCTCGCCAAGGTTGCTTATACGTATATGCGGGATTCTTTGAGGTCTCTTTTTAAGGGTTCCGTATCCAAAGGGTAAAACGAAGATTCTGTTTGAATATATTATATTACTAAGATTCCGTTGTCCGTCCGTCGGTGTGTCTATCCTTCTGTCATCAGGCTGTCTTAAGAACCGTAATAGTGAGACAGTTGAAACTTTCACAGATGATGTATTTCTTTTGCCATTATAAATGCAAATAAAGTAAATATTTAAGGGGGCCCCGTACAACAAACGTGATTATTTATTTTTTCTTGTAGATAATGGCACGGAACCCTAATTCTCGTGTGTAAGTTTGACCGTTCTTTTAGCTTCATGTGTCCAGCATATAGCAGGGTAGGTCGAGGTGTATTAGGATATCCTATTGCCCACATTCTGCCTAGTTTATTGAGATATTGTGTTATGAGAGGAGGAACTCAGGAGGAAATGAAAATATTAAATAGTTCATTCCCCATAGTAAAACAGTGTAAAAATTGGAAATGGTGATTTTGAAGTTAGTCTTCTAATTAAAACGTTTCTAATAGGAATATCATTACAGTACATTTCTTTTTTATTAGAATTAATTACTTTGTTATTAGACGATTTAATTAAGGTTTGATCCACTATTATTACTGGTATGGAAAAAAACAAATATTTTTAGTTTTTTTTCAAATACGTACTATAATATGATTATCGTTTGTTTCCTTTACGATTTGTATTATAGAAATCAAGATAATCAGAAGGAAATAAATCTTGTGGCACTACTCAAGGCCACGCTTTGTCTTTTTTGCCATAGCGAAGATATGAAAATAATTCATGTCCCGAGTAAGAATCGAAGCTACAATCGTCGCTTACAGGCAGACGTTACGCCGCTGCGCCATGATAGTTTTTCGTAACATGATTGTTTTTATAGTTTGACTTTAATTTTTTTTACTTTAAACGAAATCGAATCTGTTATTTTTAATAAAAGAAACCACATTCATACATGTATGTTTCGTACCTACATAAACTATGAATATATTACAAATTGAAGCTATTTTGCAAGAGCTTAATCGCTATAACTTTTACGACTGTAGATGCGTTGATCTGATAAGGTAAATGTTGGTTTTATAACATGCTGTGTTTTTATTAGTATTATGTAAATACCATGTGGCCCAGTGTGTAAATATCAGTGCCAATACGAGAAGGCCGATATCATGGGTTCTTTTACAATGTTTTATTTCAAGTTCACTCTTTATTTCTAGCCGAGTAACCAGAGAGAACGGTACTTATTATATTTAGTTTAATTAGAGTTTCTTACACCAGTTCTTCTCAGGTCTGAGGCACTAACTTTTGTGACCTGGTGGTAAATTATTTGACGTACAAAAAATAAAGCTTGTAAATTTTTATTTTGAATTTGAATTCCTGTTAGATTCTTATTGGATACTTTGTATTAAAGCTCATATTTTGTCAAATAAGAAGAATATCATGTTTACTTTTATTAAGCATTCTTGATGTCCGATGGGAAGTAGATGCATGGTTTGTTATAAGTGATAGAGCAAGAATAAATTAAAATGCCCGGAGTGAAAATTGAACCCTCAATTATCGCATTTACCGTAAACCGCTTTGTTAGTGTTTGCCGATGTATTTTGCTTGTAGTGAGTTTTTTTTTCACGAAAATAAGAGTTTGGTGACCTCCATATTTTTTTCTAGGCAAAGGATTAAAGCAAGTGTATATATAGTACATTACATACAGCGGCCACAGTGGCAGGCGCCTACTATACTTATTTATTCTATATTTTCATTATTACTATTGTACCGGTAGTTATTAGAGAACTAAAATTATTGTATTTTTACATTGATATGTTTAATTACGTTAACATGTATATATTATCTAACATTAACATGTATAAAGTATCTAACTTTACGTGTTTTGAATACAGGGTGTATCTTAATCGATTGTGGCCTAAATGTGGGGACAGTCAGTACTTTTCCAGATGTACATATAGTTTAGTATTCATATTTTTTTTTGGAACTAAACAGATATTTAAAAAAATTGGATTGTAAAAGAAAACGGGATGTGGAGTTACGAAAATGTCAACTAAAGCACTCAAAGCAAAGTTATATCAAAATAGGTATAATTATGTAGAATATTAATATAATTCACATAAAATGTCGCTGGCTATAGTTTCTAGAGGAGCCTGCTGCGTACAACACCTTTTAGTAGCATCGTAATCACCATACAACTAAATACTTCTCAAATTTGCCTAAAAAAAACTTTAAACTACAAACTAGAAGTTGTTTTACAAGATTTTTTACAAAACATTAATAATATATTAGTTCTTTATACTTTTTTCATAATAAAGTTGTGGCAATACTATAATTTATACGATTCCTACCGTTCGGTCGGTTGACCCGAGAATTTTATACGTGACCCCACAGTGGGTGCTTAGAAGTTACTTCATTTACATTATCATACCATGGAATTCACTTTTACTTGTCACCTTATGGTGTAGTGGTAATACTTTAAAAAAGCAGAAAATAAGAAGTTTGACTTCCGGTCCTTATAAAAGCTTAGTTTTTCGTTAGAAGCGATAAAATTAAAAAAACTAGCATCACGCTGTATCCTGCACACAGCAGGGTAGCAGAGGGAATCTAGTGTTAAAACACTCCGTGTCCCATTTACTGCCCAATTTTGGTGCTACGTTACGTGTTGTTAAAATATAAATTTAAATAAATATTTAATTTCCTCGAGTTGACCCCACAACATTAGAATAAATATTTTTGATTAATTTAATTATTTAATTGTTACTATATCTAGATAGTAGTAACTGATTGTCGTTATAGTAGGGGCGGCGAAGAGGGGACTTTGTGGAGTCATTCGAGCGCATCAGATTAAGATACTGGGGATTCCTTGTACTCGGTTACGTACTTCCACCAAATATGAGCTTCCTATGTATGGCCGCGCGTCTAGGATAAAGGATCAGATTAGTAAAAAAAAATTGATCATCGGACATTCTCGAGCGCGTCAGATTAAGATAGGGTAAGTTAGTTACATGCTAAATCGTGTATATTCCACTAATCTGACAATTTGAGAGTGACGCAAAGGAGGGAGAGGGCTCCAAAGTTGTAAAAAAAAAACGTTATCTGGACATTCTCGAGCGCGGCTAATTTTTTTTTTATTTGGAAGGGAATCATTCAAGGATTACGAAAAACATATAATCTGACAAATTCCGCAAGCCGAAGTAATAGAAATTGATCGATAAAGTTTAATATACATAAGAATTGCATATATTCCTCTCACCGTATTTCTATTCCTATCGCACTCTTTTTTTATTTATTGGTCCCTAACTCATCAATGAAGATGATAAATTAAAAAAAATACTTGAAAAAAAAAATATTTTTTGTACTTTTTTTTATAAATACAAGTATTCTATTTCAAACATACATTCTTTTAGTTACATTCTATTTCTTGAGCTTTTCTATTGATTGCGTTCAATGAATAAAAAGATTGAGGCCAGTCGTGGCGCAGTGGCACAAAGTGTGACAGTAAAACAGACTGGTTGTGGGTTCAATCTCCATTCCAGGAGATGAAATATTTATTGAAATTTATATTTCCATTTCTTCGCTCTGGTGTCGAGGCAAAACAGTAACGTTAAGTGCTGCTACTCAACACAATGCCTTCAAAATTTGGCAGCAAGTGGGGAACAGAGTGTCTTAACCTTAGGTTCCCTCTGCCTACCCTGCTGTGTGCGGGATACAACGTAAAATTGACTTGTTTCTTGTATTGGTTTAAAAAAATATTAATAATTGTCAGACTAAGCAAGTCCCTTCAGATAATCGTCTGATTTTGAGATATCACGTCTAGGGCATGAAGATGAACCATATATATCTTAATCTGACGCGCTCGAGTATTTCAAGATGACGATTTTTTTTTGCATTTTCAAACAACGATTACGAGCTTGCGTCACATCCAAATCGTCAGATTATTACATAAGAGCTTTTTTTTTAGGTTCACTTAACACCCCCTTAGAAAATCTGACGCGCTCGACAATATTTTTTTTTTTGCCATTTTTAACTCTTACGTACGACCACCTCCACCATGGAAACTGTCAGATTAACATATTTTCATGCTTAAGATGACGTAGGCAATTGATGATATCAATATCTGACGCGCTCGAGTATGTCCATGGAACAGTTTTTTTTTACATTTTTGAAAATCTATAACCCCTCAACCCACCGGTCAAACGAAATTTTTTATATGACATTTTTTTCTTGTTATCATCTAAGCTTCGCAACCCAATAGGTCTCAATGACGCTCGAGTGACTCCACAGTTTGCTGCTTCGCCTCCCTAACTATTATGAATTATAGTAGTAACGTAAAAAGCGTAGCTGAACATAATGGTGGACTTTGGCTTGGTACTAAAGTGAGAAAATGGAAATTATTCCTTCCTCCGAGCGGGAATCAACAACCGTCCTAGAACCGTCGCACAACAGTCTGGCACTATGCCATGTTAGCTTTAAAATTGTGCTTAGAAGAATTTTAAAATAAAGTAGTTCAATAATTTAAGCAGCTTAAATAATACTCCACGAACTAACACTTAAAGTAAACAATGGAGTTACTACCTTAAGTTTATACCTAGCTCGAAAACTGTAAAAGACGATCTTGACAATTAATTTATAAATTATAATTGCGTTACTTCTATAAACGAAAGGTGATAGGTTAATCGTTAATTAACAGTTTAGTAATTAACAAGTCTTAATTAATTCGCTTCTAATTAACTACTCAAAAGATTAAAGCTCAAATATCAAATTTAAAGTAAATTTTATCGTCTCCATTAAGTGATGTCCAGTTTAATAGAATTTATTTTTACTACTTATAAGTCAATTAATTTTTCTAAATTTAGTATAGGCCTACAAGCAGCGAGAAAAAAGAAAAGAAAGTGAGTCATAAGAACAATATTTTTTTAAATTTCTTTTTCTTATTTATTTAGGTATTCTACACATAACAGGGTAGGCAGAGAGAACCTGGGGACCTAGGGTTAAGGCATTTCGTTTTCTATTTTGACACTTTCGTTCCTTACTTTCCGCCGAATACTTCAGCGGCGAACGGCGCATATGGCCTGATTAATAACCCTAAGAAATTAAAATATTGAATATTTTATTCCCTAGAATGGGAATCGAAAATACAACGCCACGGCCTGGCCTTTTATACATACCTATATGTACCTATTTAAAAAAAGTTAAAGTTAATTCTAACGTTTATGTATATTTATCTATTCTATTATTTAGTAGTGTCTGATTGAAGTAATACTTTGTGTACTATTTGAAAATAAAATATACAAAAAATAATAATTTATAAAAGATATACTTTTATAGTTTAAAATGTATTATAAATTTTATACAGGTATATAATTTAAATAAATTAATTAAAAAAGCTTTTTTTTAAACTTATATTAAAAAAAAATTATAACCACAAATCAACGATTACACACATTGTCTAACACCATATTAAATGGCGAATGTTTATTTCTCCCTCCATTTGATCTACAAAACCCCCACTTTGGGGCAGTCATTGCCCGTAACGGTACAGGCGGGGCCTATAGTATTTACGCCAATCGCCATCATTGCCGCGGCAACGGCATTGCTCTAACGAATAATCTAGCCGATATGTCATTTTACGTTTCGCTTATTGGTCGCTGATAATGCCAAATTCGATGATCTACATTTAAAGATTTATGTATAACCATACGTAAAAAATGTAAAGAAATATAAATATATCATAAGTTGTATAATGTTAAGAGAAAGCGCAGCACGACCTTCTCACCCGATGGCCGCGTGTCAACTGACACGAGATGAACGGTGAACCTCTGATAATAAGTAGGAAAGAGACAGTGATACAATTTACTACAAGAGTGAGTGGGACAGTGCGTGTGTCTTCTTCGCGAAGCGTAAGATGTTTCTGCAGTCCCATACTGGCCGCATTCGAGTGAGCCGTTTGAAAAGTTGATGCGCATGCGCATCTCCCCAGTAAACGAACGCATCTCGATATATCGTAACTTTGTGATAGTGGGTGAAGTGATGATGATAAAGCTGGTGTAGAGTATATTGAAACGGAACTGTTGTTACCATATTGACACGGTGAGTTATGTTTTTCTTTTTTATGTATTGAGTATTAGTTCAAAGGTTATTTGAATTATTAAGTTTGGTTTAGTTAGTCGATCGATATTTTAAATATGTCTTAAAACATACTTAACGAAACAAAGATTCTCAGTTACATTAATTTTTATTTATTTAAGAATATCTTTCAATATGTAAGTAATGTCAATAATTTAATTAGAGTAGAAATAAATTTTATAACATACCTACTTCTGCTAGCTTGTAAATCTTCATATTATTTAATTTAATATGCACTTACATTAAAAAACACATAGCGGGGGGAACACGTAGGGAGGGAAACCTGGGAACCTAGTTCCGGTTTCCATTGAAACATTTCCATTCCTATTCCCAATAAAACACGATACTTTTCTTTTATTCTAGTAGTATTTGTTAAATAAGTGTAGCAAGAGCACTGCTAATCTATTCTATAAATATAATGATAGTATTTATTTTTTTACAAGAACTACCATATCATTAATTCATACAATTGTCATTTATTATAATATTTAAAGCACTTCTACTTGCTTCTGCTAAGGATATATGAGCAAATATACAATCGTTTCTACGTCTTATCCAGTCCCAATATACAAGCATTGTATTGAAATTTTTGTCAAAATAACATTGTAATATTCTTGACTACCCTATAATGTATCAAATAAATATAATGTTTATAAGTACCTTCGGCGAAAATTTTTTTTATAATTTTTACTTTTAATTCGTTATTGATACAGGAAAACTTACTGCTAAGACACTCCGTTCCCCATTCTCCGCCAAATTTTTGAGACATTGTGTGGTGAGCAGCTCAACTCAATGCCGTCTTTTACCTTGTTAGGTGAGGGAATGATAATAATTCGTTGCCCCGAGTTGGAATCGAACCCACAGTCAATGCATTAACAATCAAACCATGTATAAAAATATCCTTTATTGACATTTAATTATAATTTGTTATAATTTCTGTATTTAGTTTTATTTAACTCGAGTATTTAAATGTATTTTACAAACCCCGCTATATTATATTTCAATTATCGTATATGGTAAAAAATATTGGGTAAATAACAATTTAGATACTTTTTCTTATGACGAGCCTACTCCGGAATATTGAAATTGCAAAAATGTTTGTTTGTTACATAGATCCCGTTGAATTCTTTTAGTCGAAGAAATGTGATATTGCACTTTGATTTTTTTTGAAACATTGTAAGATATCAAAGAAATCACTGATATTTTCAAATTTATATTTAGATATATGTTATATAAGTTTTATTTTAAAGAGATAACAATTTAAAATTGGACTGATTTAAATAAATTAACAAATAAGCGTAGTAATTGCGTAGCCGCATTTACCATATAATTAGGCTAGGCCAGTATACTATATAATTGTTGTTTCTAGACTACTACAGGATTTTTAATTATTGTAATTATTATTATTTATTTTATTTATTATTATGAGACCGTTGTGGCGCAAGGGCATACGGGTGTGACTGTAAGCGTGACGGTTGTGGGTTCGATTCACAATCGGAGAATTATACAAAATTTAATACTTTCATTCTGAACACGAGATAAAAACGCGACATTAAGTTAAGCGGCGCTCAAAACGTAATGCCTCCAGAGTTCGGCGAAAGGTGGAGAACGGAAATAACTTTATGGGGATGAAGTGTCTTAACACTAGATACCCAGGTTCCTGCTAGGTGCGGGACATGCGGCAACTAAAAAAAGCCTATTAAAACATATGTTATTTTAACGCCATATCAGTGCAATAGTTCCAAGTATTACAAACGTACAAAATCGTCTCACTCTCTTCATTATCATCCTTTTTAAAATGTTAAGCTTATTTTTGTAATTGAAGCCAGTTTTTAAATAAAGCTTTAACGAGCATTCCCATTTGCGGTATATTTCTTTCGCTTCACCTGGAACACACCATATATCCTATTTGAGATATCTAATTAATTTATTCTACGAAGATACTTCTGTACGTATCAAGAAATTACGTTGTTGTTATAAATAAATTAAAAATTCTAAAGACACAATAACTTGAATGTTTTATCTTAGGAAGGAATTAAAAATTTCTACAGTGAAAGAATAAAATATATGATATTTTTGCAAAAACAATTTTTCTTAAAATAGTCAGTCTATTTTAAATTATATTTCTATATAAATTATATATATTTATATAATTAGGTATATTTGAAAAGAAAATATGTTTTTACTTTTACACGCTGGCCTAAAATTATTCAGATGTAGAATGTATGTGTAGAAAAGTGCATATTAATTTTTATAAAGCTTGTACAATTTGGAAATTGTAAATTATTATTATTGACGAATAAAATATTTTTGTTATTTATACACATTGCGGTCTCTGGATCTGGACCTCTGTTGCCCTCTCCACTATCATCAACCTCTCCATACTTACTCCCCGGAAGGTCCTCCTACTTTTTACACGACTTTCACTTCTGTATCATTGCTACTGTGTTCCCGAAGGTCAACCGAGGTCTCCACTTACCTCTCTCAGTATTCACTTTAGTCTACAAAGTATTTTTTATTCAATTAATAATCTAATAGTACAAAAATGTAAAAATATTTCGAAATTAAACCAATTTAAATATAAAAAAATATGTATTGGTATCCAAAGAATGTTAATGATTCACTAATTTTATATATACTTCACGAAATAATTTAATTTTAATACTTTTACATTCTTCCACAGCTCTAATTTTATTTATATTGAATAAAATGTTTTATTTTAATAGTATCACATTTCATAAGTGATTTTATAACAATTTACAGCTAGATATAAGAATATATGCATAATATTATAATATATAAGTGCTCTTGATAGCTTGTGTGGTCGGTTATGGGAAAACAAAACGGTTCTACCGTTTTAAGAGATTTGTAGTAATTTTAAGGAGACGTCTTTTTTAAAATATTTTAAATTATTTTCTATAATTGATAGCAAGAAACTATTGTGATACTTAATCAACATATGAAGGAATTAATTATTTTCATTTTTCTGATATATCTAATATGAGTGTTGTCTTCCGCCACTCGACTTGCAATGTCTCAACCGCCTCGTCTTCCACATATAATATTTTTTACAAAAAAGCAGCCCAACTCGGATTGGGAACCCCAATTCGGAACAAAACGCCGTGCTTTGTCTCACTTTGTCTTTGTCAAACAAATAAGCAAAAATTATTCACTGTTCCGAGATCGATCCCACAAGCACTGTGCCACTATGGCATCAATTGAACGTTGTGATGTGTATTTTGTTTTGATTCCCACTCGCGGCTATTGATATTGTCACTTCTTCGCTCCGGTAACTTAACACGTAATACCTCAAAAATTCGGCGGAAAATGGAGAACGGAAGTTCCTCTGCCAACTCTTCTATGTACGATGTAGCTAAAAAAAATCAGCCTTCATATTAATTGCACATGGCGAATAATACTCGTACATATTATAATTAACTAAAGTTATTTATTATTTTAATTTGGACGTTTTATTAATTTAAAGTAATTACGGTTACGGATCATAAAAATTCGTCTTCATATCTTGTATTCATATACAATGTATACATAGTGGCTATTGTAAATAACCATAAAACCATAACCAAATAAGTTATTATTGTGACGTAATTTTTCTCGCTCCTAACGGAACTATATGTGAAGTAGAAATTATTCTATATTTAAAAAATACCATAGAGGCCATCGCCTTTTCTGGTAACAACACAAAAGCGTGGCGTTGTGTTCCGTCACTTAACACACAATGCCTTGAAAATTCAGCGGAAATTGAGTGACAGAGTGTCTTAACTACGTTCTCCCCGTTCACCTCGCTATACGCAGATGCGGGATACAGCTTGAAGATACGAAAAAACATCAGTCACCATAAAAGCCGTCGTGGCAGAGCGACTTAGGGCCTTAATGTAAAGATTCACTTCCCACTCGGAGAATGTTTTTATTTTCTCGCTCTGGTAACAAAACAAAACGTTGCCTTGAGTGCTCCTACTTCAAGTAATCAGCTCATCCGAGTGGAATTTGAACCCACAACTGTGACATTTACAATCAGGCACTATACTACTGCGCCACAATGGCCTCGTATATTTTAAAAAAGACAGAAACAGTTATAAACTTTTTTTACTTTAAAATTCTAAAATACCTTGAAGTCTAATAGACTTAAAAAATAAAATAGTAAAATTAAATTAGTTTAGTTGATACGTCCTTGCTCTGGTAAGGTAATGTGCAACGCTGCACAGTTCCGCCACTCAACACGCAATGTCTTCAGAAGTCGGGGGAAGCGGGGAACGGAAGTGTCACATGGAGACAAAGTATTTTAATACTAGGAGGTTCGGTCTGCCACAGCGTGAAAAAAAAGTAATACAGTAAATTTTATATACCTACTCATATAAGCACATACTTATAAATAAACAAGACACTTTCAGTTCCCTCTTGAACTACATAAATAAATACGTCAAAGTTCAACCCGAGTGGCTTAAACATCTATATTTTACAATATCTTAGCTCCAATCTGTATTAACATATTCAAAACATAAAATATAAAACGGTATAAAAAAAAGAAACTTTGAATTTTATTATTTGGTCGCAAAAATTAGCCTTTACTATTTCGATCTAATATAAAATCACGATTACAAAATCTTTGTGCAAATTAGTGTAATTTATATGTATTTTTTATTGTAGGAATGTTCAAAATATTTTAAACGATTGCGCCTTTTTTGTTTAAAACTCTTGTTAAGTTCGCGTTGGGTCCGCCACCCAACACGCTAGTGTAAGAATAAAATCACCTAAAAAGTCAGAAATGGAAAATTTGGTCACTACTCATTACATTGCTTTTGTAATTTTTTAAATTTAAATTTAATTAAAAATCGTGTTGACATTATAATTTTGTTTTATCACTGGCAATAAATTAAATAGTGGCAAATGAAGAGGAAATAAATCAACGGGCTGAATATTTAAACATATATGTATATATTTTTATCTTTTTTATTGACAAGTTATCTTTGACAACTCAGTCTTACTCACTTTGGGGCACGTCCCAAATACATTTTATATTGGATATGATTTTATTGCTTATAAAGTAGTGTTTAAAAGAGATTTTTTTGTTATTCTTGTACTAAAAATTTGTTAAAATCAATTTGAATATATTATGAGATGTGAGCGTGTCAGTAGAAGATAGTTTACTACCGTTAATTTTAATAGGTTGAATAGATCAATTTAAGTAAAAAATGTAGCATTTTTATATACATACACATTTTATATGCGTAATAAAGAAATTTAGAAATTTGCTTAACTTTTTAAAGTATCGCAGAAAGTTTGTAGTACTTACAAACAAATTATAATTCATCTCACAAAAGCTTCATGAAAATCGGTTCATTAATAAAAAAAAAATAATAAGCTAATATCAAAACTTTTTAACTGAGACTCCCTCTGCCTTCACTCTAAAAACAGTTTAGAGTGTAAAGCAAAAAAAAAAGAAAAAAAAAATATAAATACGTATGCAGAATTCTTAACATATGTACCTATGTTTTATGTACAAATTCTTAAAAAAATCCATAAATATCATCGAAATGCAACTGTCACTAATTATATATATCTTATAACATTAAAAAAACTAACGAGTTAGATTAAGTTTCATTAATTTAAGCAATTTTCGTTTCAAATATCAAATTCTTAGCTTAGTTCTCGAAGTGACATCATAATTCACCGTTCGTTTTCTGTCGATACTAATATTTATTAAAATACAGCTTTTATTATGTCGTCTCGTTTTTATTGATTCTGATAATTATGAAAAGATATGATTATAATATAGTAATTATAATGATGATTGATATAAGAAATAATGATTGAGGGCCTTTGTCTAGTGCAATAAGATGATTCAATCACAAGATTTGATATACGTAAGACCTTTTTAAAAAATAACTGAAATATCAACGACACGGCGTTGAGCTCCGCCACTCTAAGCACAACGCCTCCAGAATTCAGGGGAAAGTGGACGGTAGTGTCTTAATGGGAAAGGTGTATCTTAGTTACCCTCTGTCTACGTAGTACAAAAAGGTAAATTATAAGTGAGAAAGACGACGCGAGTATTAAACTGGTGTCATCGAATGAAATGTCCTAGTAAAAGATATGGGTGTTTTATTGATATTTGGTTTGAAAAGAGTCTGTAAAGACTCTCAATATCCTGTAATAAAACCGAAGTATTAAAACCGCGCGTGGCGGATAAGGGATTTTAAGAAAATCTCACTTATTATAGTTATTAGGCGGGAAGTGGACAAGGAAGTATTATAATGGGAACGGAGAGTCTTAACACTGGGAGAATCTGAAGTTCGTGTTCTCGCGTTCGTTAGTGTTCTTCTACACCCTCTTAGCTTGCTGCCTATAAACTGTCTTGCTTGTCAATCACTCAGTAGTATAAACAGTTATGTATGTATTATCAGAGCAATGAAATGATAGCCGAATGGAGGACGATCAACCCCAAAATAGTTACATAGTGTCATAATAGTATTTGAAAAAATATATTAGAATATGCAGATTCTTTTTAATTTTTTCTAGAACATTTAGATCTTTTAATATTTCTTTTATAATAAAAAAAATAATGACCAACTAGTCGTATATATTAAACGAAAAAGTAAAATCAATAACAAATATAAAACTATTCTAAGCATTTTCAAATCACCAACACATCTCGACGATGGTTCAAATCGTTTTACTTAAAACCCATATTTATATGTCGATGCTAGTTTGAACTTTACAAAGTTATGTAAAAATATTTATTTGCATAATACGAGAGTAACAGTAAAGTTTTATGCACTGTCGTACTTACAATGTTATTAGTATATGAGTGTGTTGGCATTTTACGATTTGTTTGCAGTTCTGTGTTCATTATATTGTAATAGACCTGTGTGGGACAGTTCCAATGTTTGTGTTGAAATTAGAGGGTTGTGGGTTTGATTTTGATGTGGGGAAATATTTTTTATTCTATAGGTGTACAACTCGACAGGTTGTGGTTTCGATTCCCACTCGAAGAAATGAAATATTTATTTAAAACTATATTGTCATTCCTTTGCTCTGGTTTCGAGGCAGGCCGCGGCGTTGAGTTCCGCCACTCACCACGCAATATCTCCAAAATGTCGGCGGAAAATGGGCAACGCTAGTTTCCCTCTGTCTACCCTGCTGTTTGCGGAAACCGCGTACAGCTTATTTTTTTAATTATTATAAATAAATATTTAGAATAGTTTTTTTTTTCAATGCATTCATTAGACCGAGCTGCAACTAAGTAAGTATATAATAAAATCTAAGAATCTGAATTACACGCACTTATAATTGTTGTTGATCGATATCTTGTAAAATCGATGTTTTCCAATATGTAAGCTTAAACTTTTTGCGCTACAAAGTAAAATTATTCCGCACCGACAGTATATTTACGTCCCACTGTGAAGAAACGCCTGGAGTTTCTTAACTCGACAAGTTAACAGTTTAAACTACTGATATATGTATTTCAATGCACAAATAAACATCGAACGTTTTAAGAACTGGAAAATTATACGGGAAATCTTGATTTTACACCTTAGCTATTTGACACCTATGTAGTGTGTATGTACGTATGCTACACTAGTGGAATTGGTTTGGCCAATACAAAGTTGTTACTATCTCGAATCCCATCATTATGACGATCTCAAATTATGAAGATCTCTTTTAGCGTTACACTGGATACCGCACGTAGAGGGGTAGGTTACTACGAGTGTCTTAATACTTTAAGACACTCCGTTCTCTTTTTTTTTGGTGAATTGTGGACGCATGGCGTGTTGATTGGCGCAACTCAACTCAATGTCGCATTTTGCCTCTTTACCAGATCAATGCTTACTATATTTGAACGATATTTTTTCATATAGTCACAATTGTGCCCATTTTTCACGACTAACCTCTCTATCTTTAATATCAAAAATGTATAGTAATATTAAAAAATATATAATAAAAGCTGATTTGGTTGGTGTGCTTATTCCAGAAAAGATCTTCTTGTCTTAGATAGTCTACTTTAGGAGGAAGATCTATATATGAGTACATTATGATAGGTCTTATATAACATCCCTCTAATCGAGTTAGTGAAAGCCACTGTACTTGCGGTCTGACTTACCACGTGTCATATAAAATTCCTAGTTATTGTCTTGTGACGACGCGGGCGAAACCACAGATAAATGGCGGTAAATTATAAAACGAGATGTTTTCACTATACTACTATAGTTAAATGAATATAGTGTCAAAAGTTGATAGGAAAGTGATTAATTCAAAAATATGTATGTGCGTTTTAGAGTTTTGTTTATTTTTATAATGTTCACATTTGCTTATTTCGCGGAGTTGAATTGCGCCATGCCTACATATAATTTTTCCCATTATTTAATAATTGTCTTTTAAAAATATTTCAGGTATAATTAGCAACTAACAACACTGACATTAACGTTTTGAACTATTGCAAATTAGGAGTGTAGGTATATACCTCACAGAAAGGCTCCAAGTCATTCTGAATCAACAAGCGTGAAGTCATTTCGGTTTCGACAAATAAAAGACATCAACGCGCTCATATGTTCGCCAATTATACCCTGACCTTTGCATTTTGGCATAATCTAATAAAATATGCACCAATATATCATATAATTTTTCATATTATCAATAGCTATTGTTAGATAATTTAAATAAATTAGCAACATATATGTAATCGTGTGTAAATAATAACATAACCAGTTTACCATTATTTTGCCTTTTTTTAGCTTTACGTTATATCTTGCATATAGCAAGACCGGTAGAGACATTCTAGTGCCAAAGACTATTTTTCCACTGTTTTTCGCTAAATTTCAGTAGCTGAGAAAGCAGAGGGAACCCAAGAACCTAGCGTTTAGACATTCTTTTGTCATTAAGATTTTTCTGTTCCTAACTTTCCGTCGAGTGGGATTCCCCCGTGTGGAAATCGAACCCACAAGTATCACGTTTACAGTTACACGCTTATGCATCTACGCTACAATGGCATCAATGACATGGTCATAATTTTAAAAATTTCAATGAAAATGACAAAAAACACGAATAAGTACTTATACGTATACAAATATACAGAGAGGTCTTACATAAGTTGATATTAAGTAAACGTTAAAGTTATGTAATAGAAGATGTTCCACTCGTGATATTTGGCGATACCAGTAGCGTATTGAAGATGTTGTTTGAGACTACTCTATGTGATTTACTTACTATTCCTAAAATTATATTATAGGTTGTGGCTAATTACATCTGTTATTTTTTAAAGTCAAAGATCAGTTAATTCTCCACCTTTAGCTTCAAAAGGTAAATGTTAACTTTACGTTGTCTAAACATAGCGAAACATAGCAAATATTTTAGCTAACATAGTAAATATTTTAAATATTTCTAATTTTGCTGAGTTAAAAATCTATTATGAGCAGTACGTAGTTCTATTGAATTAAATCGTGACAAAATCAAATGATTATCGTCTAAAAATTATTTTAAGCTATGATCACGCTCTAAAACCAAACAAACAAAGTATTGCTATAATCATTATACGTTTATAGTCGCTGTCATGGATTAACCGTAGATGCAACGATAGTGAGTTTGAGTCCCACTCAGAGGAATGAAACATTTCACTTTCCTCGTTTTGGTACGTAAGACAGCGCAGCGTTGATTTTCGCCACTCAACACGCCATGCCTTGAAACCGGATCAAAAATTCGGAACCGAGGGTCTTAGCACTAATTTCCCTCTATCTCTACCATATGCGGGATAAAGCGTGAAGCCCAAATAAAAAATATTATGCAATCAAAGCAAACACGCTCTCGCAGCATATCCAACGCTCCAATTCCACTCTATGTTTCACACGCGTCGGGTCGCTCGCGTCAGAGCCGTCAAGCCTTGACGTATCTGTATGACCCGGATCATTGGGTTCGAGCATCGTAGCATAATTGCATTATAGTAAAAAATTGTTTGTTAATAATCTTTACTTGCGTAAATATATGAGTATATATTTGTTGAGGCTATTGTGGCGCAGTTGGGCAGTGTCTGCCAAGTCTGGGTTCAATTTCCAATTGAAAGAATGATTATATTTAAATTATTTCGATTTCTCCGCCCTAGTAAACAAACCAAGGTGTTAAACTCAACGCGAAAATGGGGTAAGCTGTGGGGAACGGAATGTCTTAGTACAAGGTTTTCCTCTGCCTATCCCATTATACGGGAAAAGGTATTAAGCTGCTTTTTTTTGCAATAAAACTTTAGTTTGTATGTACATTTGAATAGATTTTTAGTTTCACGTTGTAACGAACACATAACGGAGTGGCCAAAGAGAACCTGTGAGAAGCATGGAAGTGCCTATTTTAAGGCAATTATAAAATTTCCTTTTTCTTTCAAAAGAAGATGGAGAGACCCTAGTGTTAAAATGATCCGCTTTTCTTGCAGTTTTAAAATACAAAAATAATTCGAAGATACACAATATTGAATAGGACAGCGTCTGACTGCGAGCATTGTGGGTTCGATTTTTACTCAAGGGACGCATTACTTTCATTTCCATTTAAAGACCTTGCATTTATGTATTAAAAACATTTAACTATAACAAAAAATATACTAACCATAATTTTAAATGAAGTTTTATTATTATTAAATACTTATGCTCTATATATACACATATACAACAAACGAATATCCCACATTATCGACCTCAAGCCCTCTAAACTCAAACCGGACGTTGTTTTTTTTCGACGCTGTCATGACAAGACGTACGCTGCACGATGACGTGTCATGTCGAAATTCCCAACATAACTGAGAACGAGTTAATTATTGTTTGTTTTTTCCTCACCTGTCTATCGTACTTTTGTGGGTTAGGTAAAAAGATACTAGGGACCAGCAATTTTTTTAAATTTTCCGCCTTCTTTGACATACCGCTGATTGTGGGTAGCGAAATTTAACGCTGTATTCATAAAAATACGTATTATTATAGATAAGAAGTGTTTAAAACCAACCAGCTCTGGTAAAGAAACAAGGCTTGGCGTTGATTTTCTCTATTTAACACGCATTACCTCCTGAATTGGGTGGAAAGTTTGGAACGGAAGCGTCTTAATGGGGACGGAGTGTCTTAACACTACATTCTCAGGTTCTTTCTGCCTACCCTGCTATATGCAGGATACATCTTTAAAGCTGTACAATAAGCTATTTTACCAATAGGCATACAATGTATAGAAGTAATAAACGCAATTTCAAAGTAAACAGAACACTAAAAACCACAAACTATAATTAGTATAAATAAATGACGCGTCACTTTAGTTCGCTTGTAAACAGTCACTTTCTTAGTCCAGTCCTTCAGTTCAAAAGCTACGGCCACATTACGCCGTATACCTTCTCGTACATTGTAGGTTAGATTTCTTTTTAATGAGTACTTTATACTGACATAAAATGTATATATTTTGTTTTAGTTTCATTCTGTATTCCCTATACGTAGTAGGGTAGCCAGGGAACCTGGGAACCGAAGCATTGCTTGTTGTTTGTTTACCATAGAGTAAAAATAAAAATTATTTAAATATAATCATCAAATTTCGCCTTTACAATAAAGTTTAAGTGGAATGCTTCATCAAACATACCCTCGAGTCACGCTATTTTATCTTCTTTTAAGCTACTCTATATAATAAATATATATATTCCACATATAAAACTATCAACGGTCATCAGAAGCAGCAGTAGAGCCTAAAGCAACAAATTACAAAGAAATTTCAACATTACTGCTATAGGTGGTCCAAAATTGCAGTGTAAAGGAAGTTTTACAATAGAAAATTCACATATGAATTCTTACTTGACAATAGCAATAGAAACGATCGTAAAACTAAAGAAACCACATAACTTTCCTTCAGTCATAAAAGCTATGGCAAATGTATGTATGGGTCATACAAGTTTGTTACGAGCACCAAAGTTCTAGGAAGATTTTCTTTACATATTGTTACTTGTTAGGCTCCGACGTGTTCTTTTGTATGAATTGTTTGAAATTTTGTAATAAATCTACTTGAATGTGGTAATGATGTATGTATGGATGTAAATATATATGAAACTAAAATCACTTGCGGCGTTTATTTCCGCAATGCCTCCAGGGTTCGGCTTTCAGCCTACTCTGTTACATGCGGGATATAAAGTGAAGCTCAAAAAAATAACTTACTGTAGGTTATAATAAATAAAAATAGCCTGTAAGAAATCATTTAAGGTGATAAGGTCACCCTCGTTTTATTCTGTAGTCTGCATCAACTTTTTTACTTTTTATTGTTTTTTTTATCCTATTACTGTATAATTTAAAAAAATAATTGATTATGCTATGGTTGATCTACGAGATGACAAACTTAAGACTTATAGTATGCAACTGTAAAGGAACTTTGCGAATTAAATGATAATATTGAATAATAAAAAAATAATAATATGAACAAACTTATATTTGATACCAACAAACATAAATTAATCAATAAAAATCAACCCTTCAACTGTATCTAGTCTCATTACTAGCACAAAGCTTAAAATTCAATACATATCTATTCCCATAACAGTTGGTACAAACGATATAGCCTCATAGAAAGCGAGTAAACACGTCGCCATGGAAATTAGCCGGCTTAGTACCTTATTACGATATATTAAAGTTAAATAAACTTAAATCGTCGCTAGAGCCCTCGGATACCTATCCGACCTGATGATTGCGTACACGTTCCTTATGGGAGGGTGTGTGGTGCAATTTTATTTTATTTTATGATTTTTATTTTTATTTTTATCAATGAAAATGTTTATTTTATATGTACAAGGTGTCATGGCGCCATGGCGTTACGTTTCGTTACTCAACGTTAATTTTTATTACGTAATTAACATTGCTTGTCGAGTAATCAGCCAATCTATGATTTACTAAAATTGCTGTTTACATAAACTAAAAGTATAACATTCCCTTGTAACCTACCAATACCGCTTCTAAGGGAATTTTAGTATTAAGACACTCTGTTGTCCACATTAATACCAAATTTAAAGATATCGAAAACTCAGAGCTGATCTTTGTCATGTTATCAAAAAAAAAAAAAAAAAAATTTTACCCCGAGTAAGAATCGAACCCGTAACTATTGCGTTAATAAGCAGAACTCATAAGATTCTATTTAAACCGCTTCATCTTATAACGTAAGCCACACCCATCCCATCTCTTCAACGTTAAGAAACAATAAGTGCACCACAATTAGACCTTCCCTAATTAGTTTTAGCTACTGTAGCTGGCCAAAAGAGTAATGTGATGGGTGTATGACCATATATGGGATTCAAAGGGCACGCCGTGGTCTGGTCGTGGTCATTTAGTCTCATTGGATTTGTATTTAATCTGGTCTATTGAATATGTGGAACATATGAAAATGTTCGTTTATATGTTTGTTGGTATATGAATTGGGGATTATGGTACGGTGATTGACTGTTGGAATATCGTTTGGGTCGTAGATTCAATTTACGTTGAGGGGAAATATTTCTGTAAAAAACTATTATTTTATAAAAGGGTAAAAATAAAGCAACGGTTGATTAGTCTGAATTTAGTCTTCTCACATTTTTTATTATATTTTTTTTATTCCTTCAATAACTCAGCTGGAAACTGAACCTACAACCTTCAGTAACTACTACACTATTAACAATATCATTACTTTATGACATAAATGAACGCTTATTCAGTACTAGCATTGAACCACGCGAAGTAATGTTGTCACACAAGCTCACGTGAATGCGGTTGTTTCTGTTAACTATCTACGATTAATTACCTTCTGGTTTATTTATTTCTTTATTTAAGTTCCAAATGTTTTTATTAAATTTGAGGCCGTCGTGGTGCAGTAACACAAGCGTGCTACTGTAAGCGCGACGGTTGTGGATGCGATTCCTTCTCAGGGGAACGAAATCGCAAAAATAATATTTATGTTTTTTTTTGTATTTTATAGAGAAAGCATTGTTTTCTTAATATATATAGATAATCTTTTAGTGAATAAAATCTTATAGAATAAAAAGTTGTGCATTTTTTATTTTTGATTCTAATGCTAAATTTAAAAAATTAAATCGAATGTCGCACATAAAAACGATGATTGTAGAGAGGAAATTAATGTTATTTATTTCCTCGCTTTGGTAACAAGATCGTAAATATTACAACGTAATATTGTAATAAGCATGCTAATGTAAAGGCTACTGTTGTGGTTTCGCTTCCCATTTGTAGGAATAAAATATTTAGCGCGGCGTTTAGTGCCCCCACTCAACAGGCAATGCCTCGAGGAGTCGTCAAAAATGAATGGAGTTAAAGAATGTCAAATATGATATACACGTAACTGTACACGAACTCGTATGCGACCTCGGGCTTAGTAAGTCCACTGCTAATTATACCGACTGCCCTAATGAAGATCCACCCGACCTCGGTCACTACACTTTCTATCCTGTTAAGGGGCTTATTCTATTTGTTATTAAAAAATAATATATTTTATTTAGAAAGCAAGTGAGGCTTGTTTATAATAAAATTTTGTAATATATTCTAAGAGGTGCGATGGTTAAGGGTTCGATACCCGTTGGGAGAAGGAAATTTTTATATTTTTGGTAACGAGCCGGTGTTGAGTTCCGCCACTTAACGAGCAATGCCTCGAGAATTCGGTGAAAATTGGAGAACGGAAGCGACCTAATGGGGAAAGATTGTTTTAACACTCAGTTTCCCCCTACTACGTTACTACTACAAAAATTGAAAGTGATTACATACACAATTCTAATAAGTAAAGTCTATTACACTGTTCATAATATATTTAATATTAATAGAATCTCATGCGGGATACTGTTACTATAAAGTTTGTTGCCGGCTCTTCTCAGCAGCACTGCCTACTGACCTGGTGGTTAGTATTATATTCATTCGACGATTCAAAAGTGCTTATAAAAGTCTGTTTGTATTTTTTACACTACAATACACTGATATATAATGATAAAAATATATTCGGTATTAAATGGAGAAATGTATTAATGAATCTTACGTTTATTTATGTACTGTAAAATATCAATTGGTTTCTATACTACCTCACCTCGCCATGTCAGCCAAAAATATTTAAATATTTATTATTATTTAAATATTTATTAGACAGTTGTTACCCTTAACACTAGTGACAATCAGTACCCGGCATACGTGACGTTCGATCCGCGACCAGGCGCGCGCGTGATCTCGGTCTCAGAGATCCATACGTAGATTTTAATATTGAAAGTTCTTTTGTTTTTTGGACTATCTTAAAAACAAATATAGATTTATTTCTTTGTAGAGGTTTATTTTTATTCTTAAAAGTTAATTTAATATATTTTATATAAAATTACAGCATATTGGATGCTTATAAAATTCTGTTCAATTATAAAAGATACTTAAGGCCGTCGTGGCGCACTGGAAGAGAATCTGTGTGGGTGTGATCGCACTCGAGGGAATGATTAGGTATAGTTTGTTCTTATTTCCTCGCAGTAGACATATCACGGGGTTGAGTTCCGCCACAATACACAAAATCTTTAAAAAATCGCTCTATATCTACATATTATATTTATATACAGAACCAATACCAATTCGTTCTATATAAAAAAATATTATAAATCATATATGCCACGAACGAAAGTGTCGGTTAAACTCGATTAGACGCTACATTTCGACAAGCGTTGCTCTACAGCGAGTTCATTATTTTGTAATATTATAACGAAATTATGTTTTGGTAAAATCGTGTTTATAATTTTTTAAAGAGCCATCAAGTGATAATTCAAAGTCATACAACGTCATACATAGTCATGCCTTTCGATGTTCAAAAGTGGATCATTATAAAATTAAATGTTTACTTGTTACTTTTAGAATAATATTTGTATAGTGGCTTTCTAAAAACTTTGTTTTGATACAGTCGTTTATTATTACTTTTATATAAAATGCAGCTTCACGTTCTTTCCTGCAGCAGGGTAGGTAAAAGGAGCCTAGCGTTGAGGCTTCCTTACCTACGCCCCGTACAATTTTCAAGACATTGCGTACTATGCGTACAACACAATATCTATAATTCGAGCGGTAAGAACAGAGTGACATGACACTATGATTTATTTTTACTGCGAGCAAAAGTGTGAAACTATCGTAAGTATAAATTATAACAATAATAAAATACGATACCATTATTGGGTCTATTTATTAATGTAACGTAAACTATAGCGTTTGTGCAAGTTAAATAAAATAGTCAGTAATCAGAAACGACTAAATTAATTTAAATGCTGTTTTCACAATTAAATTTTGTTAAATTTCTATTATAATTAATGTTTCATTTCAATTGATTTAAGTATTTTGTTCGACCGAATTATTGTAAAGAACCATTATTTTATTCAATCGGTTCAAAGTACTATTTAGTTAGAAGTAGTTAGATAGTTAATAAATAATTGTATGGTTCAAGCGGGCGAAGCTGCGAGCGGGTCGCTAGTATGTAATAAAAAGCTTTATCTTAAGTTTAATGTAAATTTAGATGTAGAGATACACGTTATTATAATAAAATAATCATTTAGAGAAAAATTTACTTTATAGTTTTATATTATGTTCGATTGTATCTCGTTTACTGATTTAAAATAATTTAATTACGCCATAATAGAAAAAAATATGAGATAAATATTTTTATTATAGATAAATATTATTTTATGATTTTATATTATTAGCTATCATAGCTCATCCATACTCTATATTAACATTATAAAGCTGAAGAGTTGGTTTGGTTGAACACGTTTATCTCCGGAACTAAACCGAATTGAAAATTTATTTTTGTGATGAATAATGAATTAATAGAGAAATGCTAGAATATTTTACATTATGGTATTTGTTTTGACGTAACCTACTGTATCTGGGGTCCAAGTCACATCGGACACTTTAAAGGGCCACCACTACTACACTGATATACACTTCTCTTAATTATTTGTCCATGCCGTCGAAGCCGCAGGTGAAAGGTTGCTTATGGTGTGAATATGTGTGTGTTTTTTTTGGCTTCTCGCTGTACGCCACACATAGTAGAGTAGGCATAGGGAACCTGGACACTTAGTGACAAAATACTCCGTTCCCATTAAGACAAAGACGTTCCCCAAATCGCACGTAGAATGAACTAACTACCTTGATGGCCCTCTCCACCTGTAGCGTTAAAGTAAAATAAAGAACTTTAAACATTAAGTGCTTTTTAAAAAAAATATCCGTATTAAATTACTATAAAACATCGTATAATGGAGTGGAATAAGTATACATTAAATGTTATAATTGACTTTATGTGACCATTTACAGGTTCATTTGTGAGCTTAATATTTAAATACTTAACATATATTAAAAGATCAATTTTGAGTCACTTTAAAATCAAAAATCGTAGTAAATTTTAAAATGTAGATGTTTGAGTTAGTATTAAGAATATTAAATAAACTTTATACGTTTCGATTATTAGTAGACATGTTATTAATAAGTCTAGGTACTATTTCTGACATAAACAAATTATTGAGGACATTGTAGTGAAGGGGCACTATCGTACGAATGTAAACGCAACGGTTAAGGGTTCTATTCCCGTTCGGGGAGTGAAATATTCAATAATTTTATTTCCTCGTTTTGGTAACGAGGCTAAGTGCGGTGTTGTGTTTCGTACTTAACACGCAATGCCTGGAGAAAAATGAGGCGAAAAATGGAGAACGGAAATGTTTTAATGAAAAACAGAGTGTCTTACCACGGGGTTTTTTTATGGAAAAAAAGGCATACGAGCGTACGGGTCACATGATGGTAAGTGATCCCCGTCGCCCACGACCCCAGTAACGCCAGAGGAGCTAGAGGTGTGTTGCCGGCCTTTTTCCTTGGTTCCCTGGTTCTGCCTACCTGCTACTATATGCGGGATATAGCTTGAAGCTAAAAAAAACTATTTTTTACAGCCTCTCACGAATATAACCTTTAGTAAATAGAGTAGGTGAAAAGAACCTTGAGTTAACATTGTTGAAAGTCACATGACTGTAGCTAAACCCTTTATATTGCCTTCCAACAAGGTTGACAGAATAATAGTGGCGGAACTCAACGCCGCACTTTACCTACAAATGCGCTATAGCGTTTCTAACCTCTATACAATATATATCACGCACTAAAAAACAATAATACCTACCTACTGAACTTAAAAAAAAAACTTGTCATATAAATATTCATGCCCGAATTTCGCTAAAAAGGAGTGCATACATAAATTTCGACTCGACTCCAAATAACATGTCAATTGGCAACCCAAAAAACGTTCCCATAAAAGTTTATAATCACCTCATACTTCATTGTACTTTTATATTTATTACTGAAGCAGTATATAAAATTGACTTGACTTGAGGTGTGTAATCCTTTGTTTGT
Source organism: Heliconius numata (assembly GCA_016802625.1). Lineage (NCBI taxonomy): Eukaryota > Metazoa > Arthropoda > Insecta > Lepidoptera > Nymphalidae > Heliconius > Heliconius numata. Next base: position 24,867 of record JAEBDU010013400.1, on the reverse strand, counting down.
TTAAGTGGCGTAATATTCAAATAATGGACTATATTGTGATTGTGAACCGGTTCGGGGTTCAAATACATTTTTTTTTAATTATGCAAGGGTAATCGGCCGAAATGAGAGCGGGAAGGGTCCTTTATGATGTTAGATCAAGGAATGGTTGACCTTTTTTGTATTTTTGGTTAAAACCGTGTTGTGACATACAGTTACTAAAGTTACCATTTTAGTAAGAGTCTTTCTTTTTTCTGCCGCAATGGTTGTTCCACTTGGAGGAATAATTATATTCATTTCCTCGTTCGTTTTGTAGCAAGACACAGCACGGCGTTGAGATCTGACACTTTCACTCAACATGCAATATATCGTAATTGTATCCAATTGTCAAAAATGAATAATGGAGTGTCTAAACCCTATGTTTCTTTTGCCTAACTTTCGTATATAAAACCAAAAAAGCGACAATGATCGTGCAAATTTATAGAAAATCAAATGTGACCGATCATGTCACTTTATATTAAAATCTTGCTATTATTAGTTCACACAATGTGTAGTCAGTCAGTCAGTTTATTTTGATCGGCGTAAGACATCCGTAACGGTTTACATTAACGATTTGATAAAATAACACTGCTATTTGTATTTTTTTAGTTTTGTACCTTTTTAGACACGTGGTCTATGTACTTTTGATTGTTAGTTGAGCATAAAAAATACAAAATTGTAAATTTGCAATATGTCTTTGGGAAATAACTTTAGAATTTATAAGCCATAAAACCATAATATCAGTATATTAATTAAAATATTATATAATTTCTCTATTTCCACCTGCATATCTGTAATATCATCATAATTTCGCTTTTCAATAACACTCGCAAGCGTTTCAAGCGAAAGCGAGGATATTGGTCCGCGTTTTCCCACGTACGAGTATAAAATTGAAATTACTAGGTATTAGTGTACTTAGAAGCCGATTAGTGTTACAGATATGTTCCACACTGCACTTAAGTTATTATGTGTTCACTACAAAATAACTTGTAATGTTGTGTTAATATAGCTATTATATGTGATAAGCTTTTCTTTTTGTAGCCACGCTTGCTTTTCAATATTTTTTGCGCATTTGGAGACTGTTAATAAATTCGTATTTATAATTTACAAATTAGTTCTTGTTTAAGGCAGTTGTAAGGCAGAAGAAAATTAATGTTATGACTCTCTGTTACACACTTTCCGCTTAGTCTTTATGATAATATGTGTTGAATGACGGAACTCAACACCGTGCTTTGTTTTGTTAGCAGAACGAGAAAATGACAATAGTTCATTCCTCCAAATGAGAATCAAACTCGTAACCATTGCGTTAACATTCAGATGCTGTGGCACTGCACCATGTGACAAACAAGAAAATTAAAAATTATATTCGTAGTACAGCGCCAAGTGAAACATAACTGAATACGATGCGCCTCTATTAAATCATAGCTTACCTAATTGTGATGTATTAGTGAGATAATAATTGGTACATTTTGATATTACAAATTCTTAAATATCACTTTATGTCAATATTACATGAATGTATGTATTAAATATAGAGGCATTATTGAATAGATTTAAATTAATTTTATTATTTATATACAATTAATTCATCTATAAATTATATATAGACATACTTTTTATATCTATTTTCATCTGCATAGAAAACGTAGTATTGAGGTTTTATTCTTTGCTCTCCGTTCATATTCAAAACATTATTTACTTAGTAGTAGAACACATCGCGGCACTTTAATTTTGCCATAGCTGCTCTAATTAGTAGAAATAATTAATCTAATAAGGATCGAATCTATATAACCATCATCTTTATTGTATGGAGCTTTCCAATTTATCCCGCCAATCTCAATACAATGGCTAAACATTTCTTTTAGGTAAACGAGACGGCTGTGGGTTCAATTCCCACTCAGGGTAACGAGTCCCCCATAATATTTTCATTTCCTTACTGTTGTAACGCGGTAATGCGAGGCGTCGAGATCCGCCACTCAACACACAATGTCTCAAGAATTCAGCAGAAATTGGGGAACGGAAGTATCTAAATGGGCAACGGAGTGTTTTAACACTAGATTTCTAACCTTTACTTATCTTACTACGTGCTGGATACAGCGTGAATCTAAAAACACTATATTTGAAAATACATTTTTTAGTCGATACAAAATAACAGATGAACGAAGATGCCATATAGATACAAAGCAAAATTCAGCCAAACTAAAAAAACTAAAAAAATTCAAGTGTAAGAAATCATGACAATAGTGACAAAACGTTTGCCACAACAGAAGTTTACAAACAAACTTGTATAGCATGATTAATAATTTAACTGTCTCTATTTAACTGCCCCATTTTGATATAACTTTTGATATTTATCTCTTTGTTGTGAAACACAATGCTTATGCACAGTATGGCGTTTTTATTGGTTTAAAGGACAATATTAAAATATACTGGCCAATGTGGCGCAGCACCTGACTATGAACACGATGGTTGCAGGATCCCTATTTTCTTTCCATTTATTTGACAGTGAGATATTTAGATTCCTTACTATGGCAAGACAAACGCAGAGTTGCGCCGCTTAACACTCAATGTCTTGAGTAGCGTTGCCAAACTATCGATTGTTTCGCAATCGATAGTTTTAATCTAAAAAAGCCTATGCGATCGATAGGACAATTGATAGCATCGATATTTTCGATAGTATCGATACTATCGATTGTTTTGGACTATCGATTGTATGCTAATTCGCGATAGTATTGAATATGATTCTTAAGCATAGCTACAAGATGAAATGAAAAGAACAAGAAACATTTTTGTTACATTTCTTTTATTTTTTCATATTTTGGTGAAAACAAAGATACTATCGCAACTTAGCATGCGACCGATAGTTCACAATAAGTGATAGTATCGATACTATCGAAAATATCGATACTATCGATACTATCGATTAAAATATGGATAGTCCTACTATTGGACAACTATCGATAGAATATCGATAGTCGACTATCGATCGGCAACACTAGTCTTGAGTTCATATGTAAAGTGGAGAGCGGAGTGTCTTGACACTGGTATATACGACATAAAAGGTAAAGCTAAAAAGAATATCGTACAGGCGTTTACAGAATAATTAAAATTATATAGAATTGATTATTTTTAATCTTAAATGCATTAATAATATTCCATAATACCTATTAATTATCTTTTTTGTTCAATCATAAATTTATTTTATTTTCACAATAAAAAGATTAACCGTAAAAATAAAAAAAATTGCTTTACGTTTGTTCTATTACTCCGCTTTCCACCTTTCGCTTAATTGACATTTCAAGACATTACTTGTTGAGTGGTGGAACTTAACGCCGGTCTTTGTCGAACAGAGCGAGTAAATGATAATAATTTAAAAATAATCATTCCCTCGAGAACTGACGGAACCAACAGTAAACGCGTTTACAATTTGCAATCTATTTATAGTAGCGTATTAAATAAGAAATTAGTTCATAAATATATATGGAGAGATATTCGTAGTAGTTTCCTATCGACATAAATTATGATGAATATAGAATAATATTTACTTCTATAAGTATTGATTTCCGCTAATTTAGATCGAGAAAGTTTTTAATAATAGCAAGTGTATGGACCAATTCCACTACTTGCTCTACACAGATACTAAGGCACCTATGTACTGCCTTTTGCGCATTAGAACATTTCTAAGGTACAAATTTTATTTTGATGAACAAAACCTGAATTAAAAAATATTAAATCCAAGTTACTGCCCTAAAATTGTTTAAATATTTGTAATTAAGAAATTAAATTGTTATTTAAAATAAATACAAATATCTTTCCCATAAAGCTTAAGAAAAAACCGTACTATAGTTTAATAATAATTTACAAAGTTTTAAACGAAAATATCCTATTTAAGCTTCCATTAGAAATCAAGATCATTAGTCACTCTAAGGATTTACGCGTCAATTGCACAAAAACAGTTGACACAAACAAATTGGTGATTCCCACATAAGAAGGTGAAAATCCTAACGCAAATACAGGATATTATCACTACATATTTAATTCATACCATTTTGCCCTCTATTTTATTTGATGTAGAGTCAAAAATTGCACCAAAAAAATTAAATTTAATTGAATTTCAAATCCAAAAAGGGATCTACATGTGTTCAAGAAGATTAATGATACTCTTGAACTATCAAAGTAAGTACAGCTATTGTGATATCACAAAAAACAGTTCGCAAACAACAATACAATATTAAAAATTCTTATTCTGAAGCAGTAAGGTAGCAAATGTAGAGCGGGCTAACTAAAAAAGTTGACTAACGATTCTGGTTTGGGATCAAAAATTCATGGTTGTTTTTTCTTCAAATTTGGCGACTTTTATTCCTATTGAGTTTTGTCGAGCATCTGTTTAATGATAGCTGGCGTTTTGAATTGCCATTGTATGTGTTTTTGTTTGTTTATCTGTCCCCTTTATAGTGACGCCTAGGATAATTAATTAATGTGGCTTTCTCGTCTGTCGTAGGGAAGTGAATATATAACTAGCTTCCCTCATAATATTTCTATTACAAAGGTTAGGTTTTCTAATATTTAAACAGATAAAAACATTTAATATATTATTTTATTATTATTTTATAATTCAAAACAAAACTCTATTATCAGTCTTACCTAAGAAATGCTGCATAATCTTATCAATCTCTTATCAAATTAATCAGAAATATTCCAACCGTTTTAATGCAAGAGCTTTTCCTGCATTATATTAGAGCGATAACTTAAGTATTTCAACGATGCGAGCATTTTCGATTTCATCTAAATCATTATAATCTATATGCAAGTAAACTGCAAATGTGGTCAATCCCATGTTCCAGTTACCACGGTCCGGCTGCATCTCGTCTGGGTGAAGGTCATGTACCTTATTATCTTAAATATAAGAGGTATATTAGAGTGTGTTGAGTTATTTTCTTCTATCACCGCAACTAACGAGGAACGATGATATATTAAAAGTAAATTGAGAGGAAATAGTTCAGATTTATACCGATTTATATAAAATTAGCTGGTGATGATTTTGAAAGTGCTTGATGTTCGAATGATATACTTGCATTTTGCTCTGGTTGTAGAACTCTAAGTACGACACTTAGATCGATATTTTACGACTATGCCTTAATAACATCCGTTATCATATTATATTTTTATTTTTCTATAATTGAAAAAAATTTTTTTTTCAATAAATTTTATTTTTAAAAGCCTTTAATTATTTTTTTAACTTAAATATTTTATATTTAAACATAACTCAACGCCGACGCGGCCATTTGTCTTATAAAAAGCAAGCAAGCATTTGTCTTATAAAAAGCAAGCAAGGCAAGCAAGGAAATAAATAGAATATACTCTCTAGAGTGGGAAATGAACACACAAATGTTGATACGTTTGGCCACTGCGCTACGTCAGCCCCTACTATACGTACCTCATATTAACTCAAACAAAATTAAATCGATACCGAAAAAGAAAAAGTTACCAAACTATCCATAACGAACACAGTGTAACCATTTTTCATTTTAGACTAAATACATTATAATTAATTGGAACCATTCATTTTGAATTTGGGAAAACGATTCTAGGGAGTTTTATTCGAATATCTTCGATACTGATTTGAATCACGATGCGATACGTAATTTATTCATTAAGTAAAACACAGGGAAGCCTACGCAAGTCATTTATTATGCCACAAAATTAATATTCATGTTCGATCGGTAACATCTGAAGGAAAGTGTTAAATAGCTGCATTTAAAACTTAAAAATCTTTCTCTTCAAGTAGTATAGTTTTCGATAGAAAGATTTACATTAAAAGTTTACTCCAACTCACAGCCCTTAAATACAACAAACTAGAAACTAAAACAAGTATTTCAATATTCATGATTTAATTAATACATACATTAGCTTGTCACGTGGGCTTAATGACTACAATTGTTTTTGTAGAGTCGGTCTTGTGAGTTACTATTCTACACGTGCATAAGTAAACGTTAATCAAACGGCATTCACTATAGTAATAGTAAAGTTTTGAATATTTATTAGCTCTATATCTACATATTACACACCTTGTAGATTTAATAGAGTTGGCTTAGTGATAAATCACGATATGCTTTTGATATGCTGTTTGAGGCGTTGAGTTTTATCACTTACTTATTTATACAATGAGGCGGAAAGTAGGGAACGGAGTGTCTTAACACCAGGTTTCCACTGTCTAGCCTGCTATGTGGTAAAAAATATAAAGCTGCAAAGAAAGAATTTATGATTTTATTTAAAAAAAATAAGAACTATTTTTAATACACAGCTTCATTCAAAGCTCAATAAAGCAATATAGTAAAAAAGAAATATACGAGAATTGATAAATGATATCAATTAGATACACGGTAGAGCTTGGGAACTTCGATTCGTATTTGGAGCGAACTTTTTGTCAAAAGTTTTGCGGTGATTTAATATATATAGGATATTAGATTGTGGTTTAGAATAGAACAAAAAAAAAAATACTTTTTTGAAGTGCGACTTAGATTTGTTATTAGAATGTTAAATAAGAGTGACACAGTTATTAAAGTTTTTATTGTTAATTTTAATAAATTACTTTAAAATTATTTTATTTTAACATATTATTATAAATTCCATATTTTATTTATACCCGCATAATAAACAGTACTAGACCCATTCGCACTACACCACAACCACGAATTAGTATACTCGTAACTATAAACAACAAAATTACAAGCTAAGTATTTTATGTCCATAATCACAACGGACTTAAAATATGAAACACTAGTTTTCTATTAGTTTTATCAGAAGTACTAATTTAGAACACGTTAGACCACCTAGAAACTGAATTTGACCCAACGGAGTTAGTGCTTAAGTGATAAAATGGTATATAGCTTATAATTTAATATAGTTTAGTTTAATAGTGAAGTAGGTATATACATTTATGAAAGATAATAAAAATGAACGGAGAAATAGAATATTTTGAATTATTCCAGTTTTTTATCTTTTATTTTTTAAGCTTCACGTTGTATCCCACAGATAGCAGGGTATGGCCTGAACCTGGGTACCTAGTAGTATGATTATTTAGAAAGATCTTAAATCTGCTACTTATATTTTTGTTTTTAATTTCTTATTCAGAATAAGATCTAAATATGTAAATGTGCAATGATATGGGGCCCACGACTTTTGACGCAGTAGGTTGTTCAAATAACACGCCGTGACTTTTACAATGACTAATATATTTACTTAAAACACAAAACGCTCTAGTTTTCGTTGCCTCGAAACGATTATTTTACTGTTTTTCATAGAATTTACAGTCGAATAGTTTTGTATATTGTTGGAATATTTGTTAGAATGTTAATTTGATATTTTTTATTTTAAGCTTCACGTTGTATTCCGCATATGAGCAGAGAGAATTTAGTGTTAAGTCATTCCATTCCTCACCCAATACTTTCAGATATTACGTGTTAAGCGGCGTAACTCAACGCCACGCTTTATTTTCCCAGAGTGGAAAAATGGAAACAATTTGTTATGTAATAAGGAACGAACCCACAACTTCTGCGTCAGCTGATGGCCTATCATATACGATACACTCATAAACGTGTAAGCCTTTATGTATTCAAATCGCTAGACTAATTCTAACAATGCTAGTTTCAATTTCGAACGAGGTTAATATACACTTAGTACCGATACATTTGTAATTTAATAAATGTAGATCCCTAAAACAATTTTAATACTAATGTTAGCACAAGGTTGTTAAATTTACATACAATATTCGTATATACGTAATAAGCCATCCTAGTACAGTGGTATACGAGTACATGTGATGAGTTCTTGGCTCGAATTCAAATAAATGCTTATATTTTTAAATATTTTATTGTTTGTGTGTTTTCCATGTCAATACGTCTCAGTTAGTTTATGTTACATATATCCTGCACATATCAGGTCTGGTAGAGAGATTATAGGAACCTTACTTACCGCTGATCTCCGTTGGGTGGCGGTAATCAACGCCGCGCTTTGCTACGTTATTAGAGCGAGAAAATGAAAATAATAAATATTTCATTCCCCGAGTGGGAATCGAACCGGCAACTGTCGAATTTACAGTCACACGCTTATGCCCCTGCGCTACGACGGCTCGTACAAATACGAATATAAATAAAATAAATATTACCCTACATACTAGTAGAATCTTTAAGACCAGCTCATATTAAATTGTAAACATTTACCAGTTACTATGGTAATAAACATACGAATCGACGAGATACTATTCTCCCTTATAGCATCACCTTGATTTGTCATCTAATTATTAGTTTAAAGTAAATTTTACCCGACTGCCTAAAGGTAACAACTGTTAAGACACTTCGTTCCAAATTTTTCGCCGAATTCTGGAGACATTACGTGTTGAGTAGCAGAACTCAACGCCACGCAAAACCTCGACACCAGAGCGAAGAAAATGGAAATATTAAATAATATTTCAATTCCTCGAGTGGGAATCGAACCGGTTTGTTCCTTTCGCTTATAATTCACTTATTACTACATTTTGTAGTTCACACAAACGAAGCTGCCAGCTGCAGCTAGTTAACTTAGGTAAAAAAAATATATCAAACTCACACCACCCAATAACGTGGGTGGATATTGATCATAATATGAATAAAATAATCATAGCATTCGTATTGAAATGAAGACGCGATAACCGTTGAAGCGTTTGGCTTACTGCCTCTATACTAGATCGTAAATTAATGAAATTACAGCTACGACACGTGTAGGGGCCTTGTGCATATTTTAGTGTAGAAATATTATAATACAAGAAATGATAGCACAGCATCTGACTGTAATTGTAGTTGTGGGTTCGATACTCACTCGCTCCCTGGCAACAAGATAAAACGCGGCGTTGAGTTCCGCAATTCAATACACAATGTTTCAAAAATGGGGCTGTGCGTGTGTGTCTTAACCATAGGCTCGTTGTGTTTACTTGGCTATATAGATACTGCGCGAAGTTTTTTGTTTTTTCTTTTTGTATCTAATGTCACAATTGTACAAATTGTATTTTACAAGATAGAAAAAGACGGAGAAAAATATAAAAGTCAATTTCCTATTTATTCTATTTAACAATGTTAAATAGGGAGCAGGTGGCAGATACGATTTATGTTTATATTGTTTTTACGACTTGTCTTAACAGAAAGCCGTTTTAGTATTAGAATTTTCTATAATTTATAAAGGCCATAGTGGCCTAGTGGTTATAGAGGCGATTCCCATTCTATGAATGATTTTTCTAGCTTCCCTTTGTATACCACTCATAGAACGCTAGGCAAAGGAAACCTTGGAACCTTACGTTAAGACACTCCGTTCCCGTTAAGAACTTTTGTTTTCGACTTTTCGCCGAATTCTGATTGTAACGGAATATTCTAAAAATTCCGCTGAAATTTGGAAGCGGAGTATCTTGACACTAAATCTTCCTATTTAAAAAGCGTAAAGTTGCATTTTTTAAATATCTATTAGAATATTTAAATGGTCTAAGGGTCTAACGTTCTAATAAGAAGTGTGAAGTTATTATAATATATTTTTTCCCTTATAAAGCCAAAGGATAAATGTTTATTTTTTATTATCATTGATCTAACCTTTAAGAGTAGCAATGAGTAAGACCGTTCAAGTGTTGTTTTCTAATACATTATAATAGAAGGCTACCGTATTATTTTCACTTTTTTATGAATTCTATAGACATATCTGAAACTGGTTCTTATATGCAAATAAGTCACTACACATTGTTTTATTTTAATTCAAATATGTTTCGTTTACAGACGTAGGACGAAACTTGACGTTCGTTGATTCGATTCCCATTGGGAAGATATATTTTCAATTTGCTCTTGAATTTTGGCATGCTATTAGGTTACGGAGTGTAAGTGAGCAATAAAAAAGGATTTTTCCAATATTCTACGGAGACGGGAAAAATGGAATTTTCCATTTCTCTGTTAAACCTACGCGAAGTTGCGAGTGACGACTAGTCGTACCTACTAGTCATATCTATTCCACTTTCTCGCAACTCTAAACAGATTTAGATGAAACTTTATAGTATTAGGTTATACCTCAGAATTGTTCATACATTCTCTAAAAGAAAAAAGAAATTCTCTCACAGAGAGATATATGTAAAGATATAACAATCAAATAAAAAAGTTTTAAGCGAGCAAAGCCGCGGTCGGGTCGCTCGTATAATATAAATATTTATTTTTTCATTAATAACCCTGCATTATTTAATTTCACGTATATAATATGACTTCATCAATATAAAATTTTAATTTTGAATCCCTTTGAAAGTAAGTCGACCACACCCAGAATTAATGAAAGATTCGCGATTACTTCGCGTTTCGATAATTATATTAATATCTTAGCGTTGATACAATTATGGGGTTATGTTTTAATATAATGTAAAGCATGGTATACATTACAGAAGTTTTAATGATCAAAGTTTTTTAAACATAAAGTGCATAGAGCATATAGCAAGCATAGAAAAATATTTTTAGAGAACGTATTAAAATTAAAAACCGTCGTGGGACTCAAACCCACGCCTCATTGACTGTAAATATGCCCATTGATTTCCACACGGGGGGATGAATTTGTGGCTTAAATTGATAAATGATATTCTTTGCATGTTCTCCATACAAGATGACGTTAGCGAAGAGATTCGCGCTCAACTTAAACAAATTAATAATGAATAGTAAAATAATAATAATTTAAATACTAATTAAAACATTCTAACATATACCGTCAATCTATATTACTTATGTATGTTACATATAAAACTCTTCCGTTAGTTACTCAGCGAAAAATAGTGCAAAGACGCAACTTGCAACTGCACCCACACTCCCTTAGATGCAATATCGCATAGGGAAGTCTCGGAGAGCACTAAAAGAGTATTTCCCTTAATTCCTAGGAAAATGGATGTAAAAACAGATTATCCTATTTTACAACCTCACAAATTAAGTAACTATAACAAATATTGAAATAACATGCAATTACATACAATAATTTTTCAATTGGATTCAATTTAGTTACCTGTAATATATGAATTATCTCCATTTCATATTAATACCGCAGCTAGATTATATAACTGTTTGCTCGTAAAATAGTGGGATTGAGAGGTTTATAATTATTTTCACATTGCATACTAAACACCTTGTGATCATAACTCGGGGCTAAGTTCTTATAGGTATTGATCATTTATAATTTGTACCTACATATAGTTATTATTTTAAAGCCGTCGTGGTGTAGAGACTGGTTGTAAGCATGAGGGTTGTGGGTTCAACTTCCCTCTTGAGAGTTAATTAATTGGCGTTAATATCCGCCGTCCAAATATTTATAAAAAGCTTGAAAACTGATCGGAAATAAATTAATTTCTATTCTGTTCTGTTCTACCTTGGGGTTCCAAACGTACCAGTTGTTTACAATATAGCTACTTACGTTTATTTGCTTACTAGCGGCCCGCTCGCGGTTTCACCCGCGTGAACTATGTTATTATTAACTTCTGTCTCCATGACTACGTCCTTGTGACGTCTATGCAAAATTTGAGACTCTTAGCATTTGTAGTAACGAAGTTTCATACAAACTTTCAACCCCAAAAACAACCCCTTAGAAGACGAATATTGCAAATCCCCGTCTTAGCGAGCACCTACGTCCTATAAGTAACTCCTATGCAAAATTTGAGATTCCTAGCACATGTAGTTTCTGAGATTTCGTGATGAGTGAGTGACCTTTCGATTTTATATATATAGATTAGAAAACATAGCATAATGGGTAAGTAACCCGAGAAAATTAAAGATTTGTAATTAAATCTTGTAAAAATATATATTTTTCTGCATTTTCTCACAAATATTGGATAAATGGCCATAGACTACTTGGGCAAAGCCGCGGGCGAAACATTAGTAATACACTATTAATATTACATATAAGTAATATTAAGCAAAGGTCACCCATGTCAATGAACCTGATATAATTTACCTGTTTCCCGAATCGATTTCTCGGGTAATTGTTTTTTTTTATTCGCACAAAGGTGTCGATGTAATAAGATATATCGGTCCGTTACTTGCAGAATGTTGGTGGCCAAATCGATTTTTTTTAATATGATACGATGAATCGATGATTTATATTGAATACATTGACTAACGTGTAAGTTATTTTTCGACCTAATTTTTTTTTCGTTTAGCTGGGGTTTGGTGTAGTTGAAAATGTAGTAGTAAAATATAATATTTTACATTTAAAACTCAGCGTTACTAGGTAGGTGACTGAAAACGCAAATGCATACAGACGGAACTATAAATAATATTGGCATGTAGGTAAAGAGTGTAGGGGGGAGCACTATGATGGAAATTCTCGAAATTAAAATCCATGCATACAAAAGGGAGCAACGACTATTTTTTAAGTTCATGTTTTGGAACCTGGGACCCTAGTCCCAATAAAACCAAGTCCCCAATGATACTATTACTAACTAATTTGATTGTAGCAAGAGCTCTGCCATTGATTTTTTCTTATGGAATGTCGAGAATCAAAGCGGTGACAATTAAAAAGAAAATGTAAAAAAAACTTAATAAGTTTTAAAGCCATCGTAGCGTGCTTTCTGGCTGTAAATACGATGGTTGGGGAGTTGTGTGGGGGGGATGCATAACTTTCATGTATTCTCACTGGCAAAACGAAGCGTGGCGTTGAACTCGCGAACACACAATGTCTTGAAATGAGCTGTTGAAGGAATGTCTTAAAACCAAGATTTCTATATATAACTTGCGATATACGATAAAAAACATCCGAATATAATCGTGTCCAAAATAATTTCCAAAAAAATTTGGCGGAAACTGCCTACCCTGTCGTGTGCGGGATACAGCGTGAAGCTGATTTAATTTTAATTTTGATTATTTTTCGAAACACGAAATATACTTGTTGTAAAAATTATTTGCATTTTAATACAAAATACTTAATGATGATGATTTATAATGATCACAAGTCGTCCGTTAATTGGACTTTACTTTGATTATTTTGACATTGTTTTGTCCTTATCTTTATAATTTGTATAAGAATCTTTAAAAATATTATTTGTATGTATAAAAAAAACTGATTATGATTGTAAAGAATTTAAAACGTGTATTCTTGTATACATTTATTTGTGTATTTAAAATAGCATCTCAAGATCGATCTCAGAGTCGAGAGCGGTTTATAAATACGACCCTTAAAGACAATGCTGACTGCGTGGCGGAACTCAACGCTGCGCTTTTGTGTGTGCGCAATTAAAACAATGCGTTCACAACCTGACACTGTCTACTGAGATGGCTTTTATCACTTTAATATTATAGAAGCTAATGTCTAACAAGCGCAATTATGAGGCCCATATATTTTTATATTATAAACTAGCGGACGCGCGCAGCTTCGCTTGCGTATTTAAGGGTGAATTCTAATGATCCATGAAACATGTGTTCAATGAAATATTTTTAAGAGTCTAACTTTCAAATTTTATAAAAATCGGTGGCGATTTAAAGATTTTTCCATACAAACTTTCAACCCCTTATTTGCACCCTTAGGGGGAGAATTCTAGAAAACGATGAAACACGTATTCAATTAAATACCTTTAAAAATCTAAATTTAAAATTTTATGAAAATCGATGCCGATTTAATTTTTTTTCCATACAAACTTTCAACCCCTATTTCACCCCTTTAGGGTTAAAATTTTTCAAAATCCCTTCTTAGTGGATGTCCAGATTACGAAAGTAAACATCTGTCCAAATTCCACGTTTCTACGCACAGCGGTTACGGCTGTGCGTGCGTCTTACCTCAGTCAGTGAGGACAAGTCCTTTTATATATATAGATTATAAACGGCTATTTTTAGATTTTACTAATCTAAACAGAAGAAGAAAGAAAATTAAATTATAATTCTAATTAGAAAATTCATAATATTTTATTATTTTCCTATAAGAATATTTTCAGTCTTGATAGAATTTTCGAGACGTCCCGCTTTCTTTTGTTATTCTGATAACAAAAGCTCTGAGAAAGTAAATGTAAAAGACTTTCCCCCGAAAGGGAATCGAAGTCACAGCTGCCCCATTGGCATACGATCAACTATTCTATTCTATAATTTAGTTTGACATTACAAAATAAGTATATACCAAGGTGACGAAAGCACATATTTATATCTCAAAATGATATACAATCGGAACCCCCGAGGCAAAAATTAGAATCAATGAATCGGTATGATTTAAACACTAATTGACAGCTCCAATAATTAATTATAATTGCTAAATGAATCAGCTATTTTTTTATTATAATATTGCATTATATAACTTTTATATTTATGTCTTTTTTTCGCTTTTACTGAGCTTTTCAGATTGATTTATTATTATTTTTTTATTAGAAAGGAGTATTATATGTTTTAAGTGCAATAAATAATATAATAAATATAACCTCCTCGGCGCAAAACGCTGTAACTATTAACGCTACGGGTGTGGATTCAACTTCCACTCGAAACAATAAATTATATTAATTTCTTCGCTCTGGTAATATAATAAAACGCCGCGTCGAGTTTTGCCACTCAACATGCAATATTTCGAAAATTTAAAAAGAAAGTAAATTAAATATAATTAGGTGATGTAGCGCTATAGCTTAGAAGGATCTGATACACTTTGTATACACGATATTAGCAAATATTATTCTTAGTCGAGGCAATATTTTATTAAATGCATCACGCCTCCTACGCCAATTGCCTCGGTATCTCGCACATAGCAGGTTATGCAAAGGGAACTATGGAATCTAGTGTTAAGACACTCCGTTTTCCATTTAAACACTTTCAAGGAACATGTTCAACTCCATAGAAAATCTATAAAACTGCGGAACAAGTATTAGAACACTGTTAACACTTTGTTTTCCTCTGCTATTTTGGGGAAAAATCATAAAGAAAACAATCTCTATTTTTCTTTCTTCAATCCTTCACAAAAGATTCCACATAAGTAAAAACAATACAAAAAATTATACAACTCATACGAAAGTAGCTCAAAACATTCAATTTGGAGTAATTACTGCCCGCGAGGCGCGAGGGTGGTGGACGCGCCCGTACGCACGTCCCGTCCCGGTCGCCAGAACAATCATTAATCAAAACTCCAAAGCTTTAATAAAAACCGCTTCGAAATTAATAAGTAAAAGTAGCTTGGTGTTCGTTTGGTAATAACGTTTTTAGTTGTTTTCGCTTATTTTGTATTTTTTTGTATAGGTATACATACGAGTATATATTTCATTTCGTTTTCTCCGTACATTTTTGTTGGACTCTCCTTTGATTATCGTGTATGGAAGAACTTTTTCAATAATCTATACAATGAGAGCTTTCGACCTTCTAATAACACTCTTACTTCCTACTTTTCAGACGCAAAAAAAATATTTCCCTGAGTGGGAATTGAACCTACAACTATCGTCTTTACAGTCAAATGCTGTGCCGCTGCAACGTAACGCCTTAATAATATATTAATTTAAATGTTATACATGACTATTTAAGTATATTGACTGTACTACTCACGTTCATTTCGTATTTGTGTTTAACTAACTTACAAAATCTTAAAAATTCCCACATTTCATATTCAAACCACGAATTGAAAGCTCAAGTAATTAACGTATTTCGGATCATTAACTCTACACAGTTTCGTCGTTAGTGAAATTATGCGGTCTCTACCGCATAATTTCTGAAATCTCTAACTTTGTTCGTTTTTTATATAAATTTCTCTCTCTCTCTCTCTCTCTATTTATATAAATATTTAGGAGCATGTCGTGGCGCAGGACATAAGCTCTTGACTGTAAGCGCGACGGTTATGAGTTCGAATCCTATTTGGGGTAGTGAATATTTAATATTTTCATTTCCTCGCTCTGATAACAAGGCAAATCACGGAGTTGAATTCTTTTACTCAACACATAATACCTCAAATGGTGGTGAGTGGGGAAAAGAGTGTCTTAACATTAGATTCCCTCTGCCTACTCTCCTGTATGCGGGATAAGCGTGATAAAAATGGTCTAATAACGGCGTGACACCTCACTATGTAGTCACTAAAAACATCGATTAACAGATTTCTATTCGACATTATATATGACCACCCACACTTGTACTAAAACAACAGAAACGACAAATTAATATGCATTTCGCATACACTTGTTTGCGTACGGAATACACCTACATATGTCAAATATTAGAGCCATAGTTTATGAAGGCAAAATTCTTAAAATTTTCTATTTGCATATCCATAGATATATTTGAAGAGGTAAAAACTCTCTTATCGTAAAGGAATAGAGCTAAAAATTGAGTGAAAATTGTAGATTTTAGTTAAAACTGGTGCATATAATATGTGGACAGTACAATGATCTTTTAAGATGTACAGCCACTTATACTGTGTGATGGAAATTAAAGAAATAGGTATATATTAAAAAGTAAATGTACTAGTTGTTATAAGTGACGATTCGTGGGTTCAAATCTTTAATAATAAAGTTATCCTCGAAATATAGATGACATCTAGATCTGATTAGACAAAACAAATATTCCTTAGAATTAAGGCACACCTAAACTCTAACCAATATTTCAATCCTTATTAAACTCGTCCAGAAGTCAGCAAACCTATTTTTTGTATAGTTTAAAACAAAGTCATCCCAAATCATCTAGTCATTGCAAGATAACTAGCGATTCTTAACGCCGTGATTTGTCTACTAAGATAAAGATAAAACCTATATTTATATTTCAAGAACAACCTTTTTCTTAAATATTTTAACTTATGAATCATCATCTACAGTCCGTAGATATCCATATTTTTTGATCCATATTTATTTTTGCCTAAAAATATAATAACACAAGCATCGATTTCAAAGTTTTAAGGTAAAATCTTCAAAAATCCTAAAAATATCCATACCGTTATAACAAATGCTACACATTTTACAGTCACGTAAAAATATTTTCCGCTTCTCGCTCCAAATGCCTTTGTCTTTTGAAACAGTACGTAAACTATTATTGCTTTAGTCAAAATAGTAACAAATAGACCGTTAAAATCCAAAACAAAGATGTATGGAAAATTTATTGAGTTATAATGAAATAACTTAACTGTATCTTGTAGTGTATTTATATTATGTTTTACACATATAATAAGCAAAGGTATTTAGTTTCACACCGCTTCCCGCACACCGAAGGGTAAGCAAAAGGAACCTGGTAACCTAGTGTTAAGACACTTCTTCTTCGCATTTTAAAAAAAACTGAGCTTGAAAATTTTGTTT
Source organism: Heliconius numata (assembly GCA_016802625.1). Classification (NCBI taxonomy): domain Eukaryota; kingdom Metazoa; phylum Arthropoda; class Insecta; order Lepidoptera; family Nymphalidae; genus Heliconius; species Heliconius numata. Next base: position 7,586 of record JAEBDU010013400.1, on the reverse strand, counting down.
GGTTGGATGTGCTTATCTCAGGAACTACCGGTTAGAAAGGAAAAAATATTTCTTTTTGGATAGGCTTCCATATGTCATGTGTCATACACAACTCTGAGCTATTTCCAATTGACCATGCAAGAGAAGCCACAGCTAATAACTAGTACTTAAATAATGTCTAATACCATTAAAAAACATAATCAATTTAATATTTATTGTTTATTAACTATTTGTTCATTAAGAAGTTTAATTTAAACTAATGAATACATGGTGTTTGCAATTAATGCGTTTATTGTTTATGTGGTGCTATTAATGTTCGAGTCGCAACGTTATGCATCCGCCCTGTATTGAAATGAAGTAATATTGAATTTAGCTAGCTATACATACATATTTTTTAATTTATTTTATTGAGTATTATTTAGGTCGTCATTTGATTTTATTAACGCATTGGTTTTGGGTTCGAAGCCAAGGTAACAAGAAGGTATTTTGCCAAAAATTTTGCGGTGCCCGGGGTAAGGTCTTAAATCTAGGTTCCTTATGCTATATGTGGATTTATAATCGGAAATCATTCTTTTTTTAAGCTTCCCGCTGTATCTCGCATATAGCAGGATAGGCAGAGGGAACCTAATGTTAATACAAGCCGTTCTCATTTTATTCCCCACTTTTCGCTGAATTTTGAAGGCATTACGTTTGACAATGGGGCAGAGCATTGAGTGGCGAAACTCAACGACGCGTTTTGCCTTGATACCAGAAGGAAGAAATCAAAGTATTATATATTTCATTCCCTCAAGTAGGAGTCTAACCCACAACCTGTCGGTTACAGTCACACGCTTGTACCTCTACGCCACGACAGCCTTAAATATTAAAACATATATTTTTTTATTTATAACTTAATATACGTCATGTAGAGTATGAAATTAAATCCAAGATGGAATACTTTTAGAAGAATAACAAAAGGTAGCCAATCAATCAAAGTATTTGAATATTTATGAGTTAATTTGTAACATATTGGCAATATATATAACCAAAAAAACATTTGTAACTGACAGAAGGCAAAAACGAGTTAAAATTAACTGCGACAATACGCAGATGGTTAAATGAATGCTAAACGAATAATACCTTTTCACGTCTCCTTCATTATATTCTTTTTTTTATTTATTATAATATATTTTTATTATGCTGTAATAGTCATATAATGGTATGGATTTATATCTCTTACTTAACAATTCAGTTTATTTTTTCATCCAAACAAAAATAAAACTATGACCAAAGGAAAGTTCTTTGTCTTAAATCGTAAAAAATATTGAATAGAAAAGACTAATTAGCATTCCGATAATTGCAGGGAGAAGCAGAGCGTCGTAACTTGCAAGTAGATTAAAACCTCCAACTAAATTCAAAATTATGATATTTTTTATCTATAAGCATTATTCCAGGATCATCTTTACTGTCGTCTCAAAAGTCAACCTCAGTATCCCTACATCTCTTACCACTCAATCTCGCTTTATAAAGATTCATAAATATTGATTTTATATTAGATTTCAATTTGCTACCCAAATAAAGAATACAGTAACCCCCACTGTGCCAAATTACAAATATTTCCATACACCAAACCGTTTAAAACATCTTATTAGTATACAGAAAATAAACAAAACGAATCGCATTTTAATCTCGCCCCAAGAGTAATTGAATTTCTTTAAAATCATGTAATATATATAATTACGTGCTGATACCTTTCCTCAGACGTCGTGGAGCTGTCAGCACTTTCTTCCAGCCAGTTGTCAGTTTGGATACAAGGTAAATCAAATATATGGTTAAAATTGACTTTTAAAGTAATTTCATGGTTTCTTTTTAGGTTAAAACTTTCATGTTTTACTTGAGACATGTCTAATATTACTTATTATCGAAATGTTTTTATTTTGAACTTGCCTCTATTAGCTACCGAATGTCTACCCAAACCAACAGATGAATAAACAAATAAATTTTCATAGATTTAGCGATCTATAGAACAAAAAAAATTAAAGGAATTCTACCAATGAATTATTACAAATAACCTTATCCCTTGCGTGGGCGTTTCTATAATTTTGAATATGATTATTCTAGCTAAAGTAAAATGTCATTTTAAATTGCCACTAGTTAGCTATAGTTGTTTTGTAAGTGATGCGTCACAAAAACTTTAACAATTACTAAGGTATAATACATCGACTAATATATCATGTTCGAATAATTGAAACGTGTCGTCATATGCAATATACACTTTTTTATATGCATTTTGTATGCACATATCAGTCAACGTCAAATATTTGAGAGTCTAATAAGGGTTTAGTAAAAAAACAAGTGTTAAAATTTAGTTGGAGGTTAAATTACTAAAATGCATTAAAGGACACGAGTATGTGTTGTTATTATGTATTTGTCGGGAATTTACTTTTTCATGTTCTTTAAATTTAAATTTCAATTAAGTTTAAAATCCAATGCATGGAGACAATAAGATCTTTTATTTCTAGAGTTTTCATGTGGCAGGGGCACAAAGTGTGACTGTAAACGTGAGTGGTTGTGGGTTCGATCCTCACTCGCGGAAATTTATTTATTTAAATTTATATTTCTATTTCTATGCTCTAGTGTCGAGTCGAAGCTCGCCAAAGAGTTTCACCACTAAACACGCAATGCCTCTAGAATTCGGCGCATATATACCTATAAAAAAATATATTTGGGTTTGATCCCACTGTTTTAGATTACTAAAGCAACATTTTAAACCATATTTCACAGTACTCCCGACGTTATCAGTTTGACCCAAATTTAAGTACTTTAATGCCAAAAATTGTATACAGTTTTTTCTCACAATGATGTCTTTATTCACCACTCAATTACAGATAGCAATCATTAATTTAAGTTAATATTTCGGAAACGCCACATTCTACATGATTTTCTGGAAAACGTTAAATTTCTTTATTAAAAATACAAAATTTTAAAAGAATTTTAACAACGATCAAATTGGTTTAAGTGGCTGCCTATGTTTTGATTGAAGTGACGGGTTGCAGGCAAAAAAATGAGTTATTTGCACAATTTTTACGTAAATAATTTCGAAAGTTAAATTAAGATTTGCTTTTTTATATTATAATGGGATATTTGGCCTTATGAATGACATTATAATATTTTTTGATTGTATTATTTATTACCTATCAAAATTTTAATAATGTCTTCATTTTTAAAGAGACCGAAAATTAACGTTTTTTTTTAATTGGGCGGAAAACGTGGCATAGGGCACGCGTGCACCCACTGAAACTGCACACAAAGGGTGTCTTAACACTCGGTTCTCTCTGCCAATCCAGAAAAATCAATGCAAAAAGTATATTTATATGACCTACAATCATAAACTAAGTAATTAAAGAATAATAGTATAAAGATAATGTCGTGATATTAGAATCTGCTTAGGATTCTAATATCACGACATTATCCACTTTGACACGAGAGTGATTGATTAAAATTAAGTTGAACTTCAGTCATTGTATAAATAATAAGTTTTAGATCACATTTGAAAATGGTTTTTAACAAATGAGTGATCAATCTCTTAAAGAATAGTTCAAGGATATTCTTTTTACCTACCTATATCAGCAACACGCTGTATCCCTTATATAACAGGGTAGGCAGAGGGAACTTGGGAACCCAGTGCCACGTTACTCTGTCTCAAATCTCAACGCCGCGCTTTGCCTGGACTCTAGAGCGATAAATGAAAATATGAAATATATATTTCAGTTCTTCATGTAGGAATCGAACCTACACAACTGCGCAGCGTGTAAGAACACAGTGTGCCGTTGAATTCCTCTACTTTCTGATGATGTCTCAAATCAAATTCAAATTCGGCCGCGAAGAGGAGAACAGAGTGTCTTATCACTAGATTCTTTATGATTCCTCTGCTATACATATGTACCCAACATAATATAAAAGCGTGAAAGCAGAAAAACAACAACTTAGCTATGTCACAATGTCTTTAAATTTATATACTTGAATTACAAAACAAAAATTTGTATCTAATTTGTCACTTACGTACTTTCCCATGACCTTTTAATCCGTAACCGAGTCTGTGAAATCTGTATTTTGTATTAATTTTATCATATTTATGTGTCGGTACGTCCCACAATAACTCAAGAATAAGTTTGTGGACCGTTGATCTCGTTATTTATAGCCTTAGTCCAATGCTTTGGTTTAAATTAGTTAAAACTTTGTTATTTCTTATATTATTATATTACATAATAGTATTGACAGTTAGTTAGTTACTATAATTTTATTGACAGTTAGTTTGTACAGCAATTAGTTTCGCAGTGAAACATACATATATATATTAATTTGAAATTAAGGTAATTATTTCTGCCTACATACATGTATAGTGTACAGATTTATGGAAATATACATCAAAAACTATTTAGTACGACCAAAGATACAGTGTGTGCCTTTCAACGTTTTGCCTTCTTGCGGGGTAGGCAGAAGGAACCTTGAGTTAGACACTATTTTTTCTGCTTTGAAATGTGGCGTCATAAGCGCGGCGTTAAGTTCCGCCATTCAATGTTTAATGCCTTAAAAATAGGAAGGTCAAAGTCAGAAGATCGGAAATAGAAGTGTCTTAATGGAGAACGGAGCATCTTCACACTAGGTTCCCAGTTCTCTCTAGGTTCGCTAGGTGCAGGAATAAGCTTGAAGCTAAAAAAAATTCAAATGAGATTCGAATTCACAACCCAGCTGTACACTCTACAGTTGCCAACTCCACCAAAACGATTCAAAAACAGTTATGTTACGATTAAGCATATTCGGCTATCGCATATCACCATTATCCTTTTAATGATTTTGTATGACCTGAAATTTTTTAAACTTCTTGGTAGCTTCGCGACACGCCCTCGAGAGATTTATGGGCTTAATCAGCTGTAGGGGAATTAGGTTGAATTTCAACAGGTGAAGTACACGCGCTGTAATTTTTAAACGCCCGAAATGGTTGTCTTGGAATGTTGGTGCTTTTTTTGGGTTGTGAAATTATAATTATTGTGTTTTTTTTCTGTTTTATAGCTTCACGTTGTATCTCGTAGATACATAGCAGGCTAGGCAGAAGGAAGCCAGTGTTACGATACTACATTTCCCACATATCGAGGAAATTAAAATATATAATTTCTCCGAATGGGAATCGAACTCACAATCGTCATTGTTACAGTCTCAACGTGTACTGAGTACCGTTATCCCTAAATGATATACACACATACCTACATTCATAATATACAGTATATTTGAACAGTTAAAGTAAAGACATAGTTGCGTACTAAAGCTGTTACCTCTATAAACAATATTTGCCTTGCTAAGTGCCTTCTCAATTATCGTTAGAGTCGCGAGTAGGGCCGCGTGGATTTGATGTTGATTTTGTAACTAATTCGTTTTTGAACTTTCGTTTTTAATGCCGTTTGATTTTGTGGTTATGTTTATTGAGAGTTTGAAATTAATATATTTTTTGAATAATGTTAATAAATAAATTTACTCTGACACCGACGATTACGATATATCCTGCATATAGCTGGGTAGGTATAGATAATCTATTGTTAAGACACTCCGTTCCCCACTTTTCACTTATTCTGGAGACATTGCAAGTTGAGAGTGAAACTAAACCCCACGCTTTATATTGTTACAAGAACGACGAAATAGAAGTAATTGTTTCCCTCGTACTCACAACCACCATAAAAAACGAACCCACAACCACCACAACGGTCTCACCATACATAAAAATTAGCAAAAACAAAATAAAATAACATTCTAAGCCACCAAACGAATTGAATAGCACATAAAATCGAACCTATACTAGTTGCCTTTGTCCACTAAAACACCATAAAAGGCAATCATCAGTCTTTTCAATGTCACTGTCAACGTGAAACAATTTCCATGGAGTCTATAGGCACTAGCTATGGCATGCAAAGTGGGGCAACCACCAAGTTTAGTCGCAACACCTTTTAAAGAGCTTAAAGCTTTCTAGAAACGTATTCGCACTCATCAATCTGTGTACGTGTGAGATTTATATGTGATTCGTATAATTGTACTGGCAGGTATACTAGGTATTATTGTTTTTGTTTAGTTAAAATTACAAGCAAAGGTTTTTCTTGTATAGCAGAGCTTAACGCTGCGCTTCGTCTATGACAGTGGGAAAATGAAAATATGTTAATAAAAAAAATTCCTCACGCCATAACAGCCTCTACTTAAAAATCGTTTTTGCTTACAGGAGACGTAATTATCATGAAAAAAAGATATTCTAACTTTAAGGGAATACTTTTTTTACTAAATTAATTAGGAAGCAATGTATAAGTACATTACTTTTTTCTTTCTTACTTAGAGCTTCACGTTATATTCGGCGCATAGAGTAGGAACCTAGGGTTAAGACACTCCGTTCTCCATTAAGAGACATTCATTCATTTTCTACTTTCCACCGCATTCTTGAACCATTGCATCTTGTGTAGCGGAACTCAACGCCGCACTCTTCCTCGTTCTCTCATACCAGAGCGTGAAATAAACAATAAAAAATCAACTATCATAAAAAGTACGTATAAATCTCAATAAAGTGTATAGGTATATTATACAGATAATTTCGTAATTTATCTCTCATAATATCTTCTCGCTGGAAGTTTAAAGCTTGAAAGCTTATAAAGTTCTTTTTTCTTATTTTGACATGTCACAAAAGCACCATTTTAATAATAAAATTAATGGTTGATATACTTATCAATGGCTCAATTTTATTATTTATTGCAATGACTCACCTTTGCTACCTGTTTTTAAGTATATTAATATTTTATAATAAAATATTATTCTGTTTATCCGTTTGTAAGTGATTAGAATTCATAAATGAGTGAAATTGGTTGAACTTCTTAAAATTTCTGGTTTCTGTTTTTATATAATGTATATGAAGCAAGCGAATAATATGCTTTTAGAAGGCTATGTAATATATATTTTTTTTCATAATTAGAACTTTCATTTTTCTCGGTCTAGTAACAAGAAAAATCGCGGTGTTAAGTTCCCCCACTCAACACCAAACTCTTTAGTGAAGTTTAGGGAAGGGAGAGTCTTGTCTTGAGTCTTTATGCGTGATACAGCGTGAAGCTATAAAAAAAATCAGGCGAACCTGCGCTGCACCACCATCCCAGCCAAAGGTTTTAAGATCAACATGATAAATCCTTCGTTATTTGTATATATTATACCAGAAAGGACGACCGCCGATTGTCAATAACGAAATTACTTAATTAACTCTACTAAAGATTATCTGATAAAATATATATATTTACATACTAAAAAAAAATTCAACCTAAATTTTCGGACTTTGATACATCATGCAGCTCTCGATCGTTGAGATTACTTTGAAACAATTTATATGATACTTTGACAGCTAAATGACCCTTCGGAATTAAATGTACTGCAATAATGTACAAGGATGGACGGTGTTTTGGGCGAAATATCAGATTTTGGAATGAAATATTTGCGTTTTTTGTGGAAAAATGGCTTGTTTTTTTTAAAAAAAAAGGGTTTAGTTTTTTTTGCGTTTGCTTAAGCCGAACCGAGCGAGTATTAAATGGCGAATTTGTAACGAATTTTGT
>JAEBDU010013398.1:0-37822 GCA_016802625.1 Heliconius numata | reverse complement strand
AAATAAATTAAATTAATGTATGATAAAAATAAACATTAAAAATGTTATCTAAACCAATCTATAAACGTTACAAATAGCTTATAAATACTAAACATTCGAGCATTCAACGGCTATGTAACCGGTCGTCCGGACCCCGAGTTCACAAACACCGCGGCCTAACTGCCGTGTTCTCTCATTTGTCAAATTGTGTGGATATTTAATTATTACAGACCCACCACGTGTAAAGGATACCTGGCATGATACAATTTATATGGATCCATAAAAAATAAACGCGACCCCTAAATATATGGTATAAGATATAAAATCGCTCATTTCGTTAGCTTATAAGAAATAACGTTAACATCTTTGGCTTTTTAAATGTAGAATTGCCATTCTATCTTGTATTTAAAGTGCATTTTTGATCGGCATTAAATAGAGTTATAAATCAAGAGTTTCGAGTTTTGTAATATAGAAATAAATTTTAAATCTATACGGGTCGCTTGGACCGTGCCTTCGCTTCTGAGTGTTAATAGATCACCTTGTATGGTTTATGGTTAATGTATAGTTTATTGGTTTTAGTTAATGCTGCTTTTAAATGATTTATGGGCAAAAGTGTTTAATTAAATAGTCTTTAATAATATTTATTTTTTTAACATTTGTAAATAAATGCGTCGTGGTGGATTTGGGAGGTACCTATGTGTGAACGTGATTTTTATTTTACTAATTTCACGCTTGGTCCCGCATATAACCGGATAGACAGAGATATATACCTAGTGTTAAGACACTATTATTTCCGGTTTTTTTTAAGTATTAAAAAATAATTATAATATATTTTCCACCCATTGTCCATTTTTTTAGGATATTTTCTGTCTTCTTAGTAGAGTAACGAAATGAAATTATTTTGTTTCTCCGAGTGGGAGTTGATTCCAAAATCATTACATTAACGCTGTTCCACTGCACCACGACAGGTCCAGGATTTTTTTTTACAAAGGGCTAAATCAAAGAAAAATGTATTAAAGACCCTCGACTTGTACGATAGTATCAACTTACGTAAATCACTTTCAATACCTATTTTGCTTATAAAAATTGAAATAAATCCAGTTTTAATAAATAAAACTATATAAACTTATATAAATAAAAATTTCATACATGATTTACTTCACACTCCAACTAACATAAGAAACGAATCATAAATCAGGATTCATCCTAAATCAATTACTTCGATTGTATACGGCGTTAGTAGCCGCGTCGCTGCATCAGATTTATATTGTTACAAAGGAAAACACACACGGAATTCATATTAGCCGATTAATAAATTCTCAGAAGTTCAAATAAGACATAAATTTTAATAAAATATACCATAATTTTTATCAGGTTGATCTTAAGTACAATCCGTGCCGTATTGTTTCAACTTCTTCTAAGGGTCGATTCAAACTTTCAAAGAGATTGAAGAAGTTGTTGATGCATTAAAGTCCTTATTTGGTAAAATAGTAGTTACTGCAACTTTTTTTGCATATATTTTTACGTTATCGTCGTTCACTTCCATGTACGCGTCATAGAGGTGTCATTGCCTGTTGAGTAGAAGAACTCAATCCCTCATTTTATCTTATTGCCAGAGGAAGAAAATAAAAATAATTTATATTTACGTCACTACGCTAAAACGGTCTCATTTTTTTATATCTTTAAGTATAAGATAAGTAACTGCACCGCGTCCACGCAATTATAGTATTATCTGACACTATAACTGTGGGTTCGATTCGTACAATTCTTTAAAAAGGAATATTGTTAATATTGGAAAAATAATAGCACTCGCTAAATAAAGAGATATTTAAAGTTATTAATGAAAATATTAAATATTCATTCCCTCGAATGGGAATCCAACCCACCCCATCTGCCGTGGCTGGCCTTTAAAAAAACACTTGTAAAATTAATAATTTCAAAGATTTTTTTCCAGTTTCTATATTTTTCTTTTTTTTTCTAATGCATTATAATATAATGCATTATTTCGTTATTCTTGTTTACATCTTATCGAACAACTAGATTTCTATCTGTTTTAGAGAACTCGTCACGAATACGTTATTTGTGTCTCGTGTATCATTTTCCTAAGATAAAAAAGTTTCGTGACATAAGTATAATAAAATTTTGAGATAATATAGAGTTAAGTCTGTCAGGTGGGACGTTGACGTCAGGTTGGAGAGAAGTAGTTACCTTCACTCATCTTTAATGGTTGCAGGTGAGGCAGAGAGAACCTGGTGTTGAGACACTCCGTGGTGGTCAAAATGAGAATAACTAAATTCCCACTTTACTCCAAGTGATAGTCGATCCAGGGTTTACTGTGACACGAAGGCACATTCATATATTGTGTATTAATAAATGATAGATATAAATTATTCTTATATTAGCTGTGATATGCAGAAATACAAGGTATAAAAAATAATCTTAGAAACTAACAACAAAATATTTTTTTTAATTTTAATTTGAAAGCCCCATAGATTATATATTGTTTCTACGAGTCTGTATAAAGTGATAAATATTTTTTTTTCCAGATAGGTTTTTTCACCACTTTATAGAGTCACAGAAACAATTAATAATCTTCAGAAACCTATAGGTGTTCAAATACAGCATACTTAAATATGCAAATTAAAATAATATAAAATTAAATATACTAAAGTATTAATAAGTTTATACTAAAACAATATAAAAACATACATAGAAACAAACACTAAAACAAACCCAATCTATTCTATTTTCGTTTAACAATTATTTTACCACATTTTAATCTCTATTAGTGAATCATCCTCAATCATAATAATGACAAAACCCCACCAATTCGATTACAGCCTAATTAGAGCCGTATAGTGGAAAATGGCCGGCGAAATTACATCTAGACCGAAATAAAGGTAATTGCTGAGAGCTACCTGTCTTTACTTTACTTTGGCGTCATCTCCGTCACTCTCTCTCCCATCGAGATTACAATCTCTATCTTTTTCTCATCTTAATACTATAAATATTGGTTTGAAGGGAAAAAGAGTTATATTATCATCGGGTTTTACTATTTAGAACTTTATTTTGTTGTAGGTTAGGGTTGTATTGGGTTGTAAGTGTATTGAGTTATAACAACACACATTGGTTACAAGTTCTTGATTAAGGTGAGTAGACACTGAATTACGCAAGGAATATAGTTGAAATTGGTGTTTGGTTTTAAAATTATTGATTTTGATCATTGTATAGAATTTTAAAAACATATATAGTATTTCATGTGTGATAAAAGGAATATAGTACTGAATACCAAAGATTTAGTTAAAAATTTGAGGTACGAACCTGTACTAACGAGTATCAATGAGGCCAGCGCCAGAGAGTAGCGCAGCAGCAGTGCCTGACTGTAGAACCGAAGTTTAAAGGTTCGATTCTCATTTATATTATATAAGAATTTGATGAATTATTTTTCTTTCCAGTGACAAGACAAAACATGCACATGCAACACCACTTAACGCCCAATATCTTAAAAATGTATAGTTTTTTGGGAACGGAATGAACGAACAAAGAGCAAATCTTAGATTTCTTCTACCTACAATTTTCTGAATATTCTTTCTATTTTTTTTTCATATGGAGAATATTTCCTGCCACACTTTACCATTGACCAGGAAAGATTTATTTATTAAATCTAAAATTAAATTTGAACCCATTGTAACTATTATTATATGATAACAATAACTATGAGTATCACAGTATAGAACCACCTTTACACAAAGTTCATCTTCGTCAAAGGAGCCGCCATCGATTCCGTCGATCTGTTCGCTATTGTAATTACGTTCTTTCCATTTTATTTTCGATTTATCGTTTTGTGTTTGGACTTTACTTTATTTGTTTATTTGAGATTTTTTTAACTTATTTTGCTATCAGAAGTATATTTAAAGTTTTTACTCATCAGGTTGTGGAATATCTATTTTGTAGGTGGATTGATTGGTGTTTTGCTGCATGGCAAGGTAGGGCTAGTATCAAGACTCTCCGTTCACTATCTACGTGTTGAGTAGTGGAACTCAACGCGGAATATTCTAGGCACCTATATATAAATCGTTTTCAAGTCTGAGATCGATCTTGAGATGCTGTTCATTCATAAATTCGATTAGTAAATAAGGTCTTTAGCATGTGCCAACTTGAATATTTTCCATTAAGCATTGAGCCTTAAGTATACAACCTAATTCACTCATTACTACGGAGAACACTATTCGATTATGTTTACTTCCTTACTACACTTAATATTTCAAAACAAGATATAATTTAATTTAATATTTGTGTCTAACAAAATCTAGGGAACAGTTTTATTATCTATATATACATATATTGAAAATTAAAGTATTACAGATTCGAACACACGACAGTCGCGCTTCCAGCCGGGCTCATTGCTGCTGCGCCACTACGGCCTCTTATTGCGTAATAGTGGTGTAAAAATTACTTTATTTTATAGTTTAAATAAAAAGCTGAACGAAAGCTCAGCGGTGGTCGAATAAAATCAATGATAATAATAGATGGCGCTAGATGGCGGTTCTTTTACAAATTAAAGAACGTCTGCGCCGGCGCATGTGGACTATTTAGAGGCATTCGATAATTGAATTAAATAATATTAGCTATAAAAATAACATGCTTTATATAAGAATAATTTCTTTTTTTTAATATTTTGATATTTTAAGCATGACAAAGGTTATTTTGTTTTAATTTTTTTTTTCGTCGTAGCTCAGTTGCAAAGCGTATCTTGATAGTTGTCGATTCGAGTCTCACTTGGGATAATTATTATTGAATTATATTTTCATTTCTTCGCTCTGGCAACAAGACAAAGTGTGTCATTAAACTGACTCTACGAAATGTAGAGAACGAAATGCGGATATTTCTGGTACAATAATACATTTAAAACTTGAATATAAAGTACGATCAAGTTACCAATAACAACGTTGTCAAATAATAAGAAAACGTACGAAAAATATTTTGTAATAACATTAGTACACCATTGTAACTAAAATATCTGATTAAACTCGAGATATTGCGTATTGAATCGCGAAATTCAACGCCGCGTTGTGCTGACAAAAATTATAACAGCCGTTTAAGATATTCTTATCGTATAGTTAGAAAATAACATCCCAATTTACAAATTGAACTTTATTGTTCAAGACCGTTATTAGTCATGATTGCCTTTATATTGATTTTGAGAGATTTTTTGTTCTTGTAATGTAATAGTAATTGTGAATTCAATGCGTAGTAAATAAATGTGGTAAAACTAACCTTCGCGCTCTCTTAAGGAGACAAATAGCATTGAGCACGGCGTTGTGTTCCGCCACTGAACTAGCAAAGACAAATATATTTTTATAATTATAACACTTAAATCGATGAATTAATATCATACTTCAATAAATTTGCTTCGATCCAACATATTAAAAGATTCTAAGGAAGTAAAAAACGAAGGTTGTCGAAATAATCCTCTTAGGCTAAGTCCTGAACAAAACAGTTTGCACAAAGAATTTTTTTTATTAAAATCCAAAGGTTGACATTTGCTTCCATAATAAAAGGATGGGTTTTTGGTGCTATCGAAGAAACAGTTGCTATTGCTTACATTAAAAAAATAATAATAATTTACCTATATAATATTATATTATATTAAAATGCCACTAAAAATATTATAGTTTAAGAATAAACACGTTTTTCTATACCAAGCTGAATTAAGCTATACATAATTATAATATGATGCTTGGAACCACAAATTATATGAGAATTAACTCGAGTGGCTTACCAGTAGCGTCTGAAGGGTTCCACTAGTCAAAACCTGGCTCCATCATCAGACCAGTTTCATGATGATAAAATTATTACTTCGTTTTTAGCTTTATTGAAAATGATGAAAAGGCTGTTGTGGTGTAGGGGTATAAGCGTAAGACTATAAACATGATGGGTTCAATCCACACTCGGGTGAATGAAATATCTAATGTATATTAATTTCTTCGCTCTGCTAAAGCGCAGAGTTAAGTCCCGGCACTTAACACACAATGTTAAGTAGGCGTCCAGAACTTAGAAGTGTGTTAATGGAAATGGGTTGTTTTAACTCTAGGTTCTGGGGGTATTCCGTCTTGAGTAACGGAACTTGGTCTCACCACGACGATTAACTCCTCTTAATATATGATATAAATTTAATTTTTAAAGAAAAAAATTATACAAAAAAACTAATATTTTAAACTTACCTGACATCGATCTAAAGGTTCTTCAATAGCGCCCCGATATCGTGGGAGACATAAATAACAGGTATCAATACAAGTGACTTTTGTTGTATTGTCGATTTTGTTATCAATTTTTTTTTGTAAATCGCAATATCAATTGAAAACTTTTTATCCTTAATCTTTTTTAACTTCACCCTGTATCCTGCACATAACAAACAGACAAAAGGCGTCTGGTAACCTAGTGTTTAGACACTCCGCTAAAATGTTTCAAAAATTGGGCGGAGAGTGAATAGAGGAGTGTTTTAACATTCAGTAGCCATTTCCTTGCATATTTGTAGTAAAAAAAATAAGCTTATTACTTATTGATCTAAAGATATCAGAAACAAAAACATTTACTAATTTTTCAAAAATGCTATAATAATTTAAAATTCTATTACAATAAAATCAAAGCTTATTTGATAGCTATTCTCGAACTAATTTGAAAGAGCGATTTTGTGTATTATTACGACAATTGAATTCAAACCATAAATTATAGCATTAAGGTTGATATTTCCATGAAAATTTGACACAAAAGATGGTTCTGCAGTGTCGCATCCGTACCATTTCTTTATCAATCAAGTAGACAGACAAAAAACGTACATCGAACGGAGAGTCACTTACATTAATGACAGCTATGGGGTAGCAGCCTTCAGTGCAAAGATGAGTTTCAATAGAAACCTCATTTTAGATAAAAAAATAATGAAATTGGCGAAAAAATAGTGTTTAGGCACTTTATTTTTGCTTAGAATATCCTTTTAAGGTTGATGAAGGTAGCGTTGTACGAATTTTATCTTTCTAAAATGTGATATTGAGAGCGTAGATTTAATTTCTGATCGGGAGAATAATTATTTTTGATAACTCGCTCTGGTAACAAAAATATGTATTTCATTTCCTTAAATGGAAACCGTATCCACAACCTGTCGCCATTACACTCTCATTTTCTACCCCTGCGAAACGTCTGACCTTCTGTCTTTTTCTTAAATTTAGAATTTAAAAAAAAAAGAGTCACTAATCTTTAACCTTAACCACATCTATCCAATACAAACTCTCTGCCCCAATCGTCATTTCGTTGTAATTGCCGCGCGAATCATTTGCCGATTGTTTTCTAAAGCAGATCGCGGGCCCCTAATGGTTTTGTCCTTGTGTTCCGTATATCGAGCGTTCATTGGAATTAAACAGACTCTGGGGATAAAGGGGTGGTGGATACATATACTTTTTTTGTGTTTAAAAGTCTTTTTTAGCTTGGTTTTTATATTAATAATGGAGGAAAGTGAATTTTGTTTTTTATATTTTGTCATGTTTTGAATTAAAATATACTCGCTTATAACTGTACTCCTTTAATTTAATTTTAATGATTAGTGACCACTCAAAGCCAACTTTATTTTCTTATGCTATAAAATATTTTATCACCCTTCACACTGTATCTCACATAAACCAGAGTAGGCAAACAGAAATCTGTGAGTCTAGGTGACAAGACATTCTCTTCTCATTAAAAGACTTCCGTTCTCCACTCTCCGCCAAATTCCGGAGATATTGCATTCTGGAGATATTGAGTTATGGAAAACAACGCCGCAAAATGTGTAATGAGACTTCTTAATGGGATTCTAACACCAATTATATTATAAATGAATAAATAAAATAAATCAGTTTCACGCTGTATCCCGCACACAGCAGGGAAGACAGAGGGAACCTAATGTTAACACATTCCGTTTCCCACTTTTCACCGAATTCTGGAGGCATTTCGTCTTGAGTGCCACGCTTTGCCTCGATACCCGAGTAAAGAAAATGAATATATAAATTTGAATAAATATTTAATTTCTTCTAGTGGAGATTGAACCCACGACCAGTAGCGTTTACAGTCACACATTTGTGCCCCTGTACCATGTCTGGCCTCATATACATACATTGTATGAAAATATAATGAAATTTATGTACGTATTCAATATCATTGAATCATCCTAAACCAGTTACTTGTTTTCTTACCATAAATATGAATCAGTTTTAATCCAACAATCTCGACTGACCGGAATCGAACTCGGGACCCATTGTTTCTTTAAGGATGGATCTCTCAATGCGATGTTTTATTGGAACCAATCAGTATTGTCGGCTTAAGTGTCATCGAAATGTTTGGAACTGAGTAGGGTAAAGGAACTATTATGGTCTATGCTTTACTAGCTTTTTTTAAATTGTGTCTTAAATAGATATGCACGTTTATAATTTTGCGCTTTTGTTATATTCGTTATTATTTAAATTTTCTATAAATTTATTACTTCTCTCATATAAAATAAAAAATATATAAATGATTTCTTATTATCACGCAGATCTTGCGTGCTATCGAAGCAATTTACCCTATAAAGCTAAAGATATTATATTCGGATGCCTCTACAGTAAAACTTGTCACTTCAAAAATAGTATAGAGTATAGATCATATTGATCTTATAGACAATTTAATTTCTGTAAAAAATTTCAGCATAATCAATTTATTAAAAAAAAATGAATAGCCCTAAAAGCATAGCAAAGCCTTTATTAGTCGTCCTTACCCTACATGTCAAGCTCATCTTCTTATACCGAACGAGACACAATAGGGTGCGCGATATTTTATTGTCAATGTTAAATAAAGTCATTATTTTGATTGAAGGCTTCACGTCATGTTTTTTTGTCATTTCGAACTGGTTCGGTACATATAGTTGTGACCACACCTTATGAGGATAATAGGTTTAGAAGTCGTCGTGGCACAGTGGGACAGCGTTTGACTGAAAACGCGACGATTGTGGGTTCGATTCTGGCTGGGGCAATGATATATTTTCATATCTTCGCTCTGGAAACAAGATGAAGCGCGATGGTGAGTTCAGACATTCAAAAACCAATATATCGAAAATTACGCAATGCGTGGGGAACGGAGTATCATAACATTAGGTTCCTTCTTATCCCCTTTACTATATGTGGAACATAGCATGAAAGTATAAAAAAAATCTTCTAAAAAAATATAAAAAATCCTCTAAAAGCTTAAAATAGAGATGTCCAAAAGCTGAATATTGAGTAATGGGCGTACAAATCGCAAAACGTCCATACAAATAGGTTATATTGTATCCACATTAGTGTGACCGAAAGACCGACGTGAAATATGCAAACGTATTAATCTTATAACAAAAGCTATTTCAAGTATATCGGAGTTTTTGATTCTAATGAAATTAACAGTTTTTTTCTTAGGGAACCTTTTTTTGTAGTTTGTACCATTATATTCTTCTAGATATTTAGATATATTAGTTGTGTTAAGTGATGGGACCAAATTCCTGGTTTTGTGATTTACGTTAATTTTTCGAAATAGTGTCTTTATTAAGGTTCGAACATGATTATTTCTGAGATTAGAGCGTTCAACCAAACAAACTTTTCTGCTTTATAGCTTAGCGTTGTATTCCTCAGAAAACAAGGTATGCAAAGAGAACATGGAGACCTAGTGTTAAGACATGCCGTTCCCATTAAAACACTTCATTTATTTTAAATGCTCCTCTCAGCAGGACCAACTTCTGAGCCTGGTACCTTCCTAAAGGACTAGAACTATCATTTTCGTGAATAAATTGAATAAAAAATATTTAGATTTTCATTATTACCATACTAACTATTACCTAATATTATTGTTTAGATTTTTAAATCTTTTATGTAGTTATAAATTAATGCCAAGGTGGGGTCCGTCGAACGCTGTTCGATTCCAAAGATTATCTATCAAAGAGACACTATCGAATATCGAGATCTGGATAGTAGTGTGGCTGGTATACAGGGTGTATTGGAATTTTATATGAAAATATATTATCATATTATAATAAATGAGATATATTGAGAAAAACAAACACTTTTTGCTGTGGAAAAATTCACTACGGTGACTATTAAGACGATTTTTTAAGCAAACACCTTGTTCATCATGAAGGATCTTAGCTATGTTTTATGGAAATCGAATTAGTAGTTTAAAAGCTACTAGCACTTTGCCAAGATGACATAATGATATATTTCGCCGAGGGTTTTTAAAATTTAAAAAGTTATTATCTTATCTTTTATTCATTTTACAAAGGGGATCAATACAAATATCAGCATGCTCTCCTTAGGTTAGGGCATTGCTGCCTGCCTAATACTGTTGTACATTTCCAAACATCCTATATAAAGTGTTTAAGTAGCTTAGGCTTCGATAGAATATCAACATTGGTTTAATCAGCCGATCTCAGGAAGTACACTGATTGATCAATACATTACCTTCGCACCCGGCACCGTAATTACTTGTCGATGCCATATCGTAGAAATAATTAGAATATTTTTTTTATTAAACGAGCTATTTGGATTTTTGTTTTTATTTGGCTAGTTAAAATTGAATACTTAATTATTAAATAATTAAATTCCACTACTCAACACGCAAGGCTTCCAGAATCCGGCAGATAATTGAGAACGGAGTGTCTTAACACTAGGTTTCCTTTGCCTATCCTGCTATGTGCGGGATACAGCGTGAAGCTGATTTAATTTTTAATTTAAAGTTGTCTATTTTAATTACTTAATGTGACTTCTATTTAACATTTAGATAGGATCACAGACAATCTAAATACAAATATCGATTTTTCAAATCAACTAATTAGATCTATAACTAAGTAAAATAATAAAAATTCCAAGCAATCGAATCATAATATCGATATCGAATTAGATTTAATCAAACTACCGTCCATAATGAGACATTTGGATATTATGATCAATGAATAAAATTCAAAGGCCTTTGCCGGACGCATAAAAAACTTGGCTACCGTCGGTTCGAACTATTAATCATTGTAAATATAAAAAATATATGTTTGTATGCTATAGATCCTATTTCTAAGGAACTAAGATTTAAAGTTGTAAAGTGAAGTAAAAATTACTATATCTAAAGCTAATACTTTTGAGCTTTGAATAGTTTTGGCTGTAAGTCATCGAACGTTGTATGAATGAAGTTTATCATTTTTTTTAAATTTTTTTCTTTAAAAAATATTTTTACGATGACAGTGAACGTGATGGTTTTGAAACGGATGTGAATATCGATGTGTTTTTTTTTATTCTTACCCATCTCTCATCACCCGCTTGGTAGAGAAAGACAGGCTTGATGCAGACCTATTGATTTTGGATGCGATTCCCACCTCGAGAATTACTATTTCAAATTATTGACGTTTTACTTGATGTCAGTCATCGTGCAGGAGCACAAACGTGCGATTGAAAAGGCGAAAAGACTCTCTGGTAACAAGGCCGCTAGGAACAGAACTTAACACTAGGCTACCAGGTTCCTTCTGCCCATCTTACTACGTGTGGGGTACAACGAAAACCAAAAATGGGATTGTGCGTTGCGTTGGTTTCCTACAACACGTAATGTTCCAAAAAATGGGTGATTCGGAAAAAAAATGTTAAGCTGCTCTAACTATTACTTGACTCAATAAAAATCGACATTCCTACCTTCGTTTCTAAGCAAAGAAGCTAACCACTAGGCTAAAAGGACAACGAATTCATATTAAAATCTACTATTTTCATATTAAGAGACCATGTCACAATATGGCAGCGCCCACACTCGGTGCGAATACGCTTAACCGTGATAAATAAAATTAAAATAACTAAATTTTGATTGAATGTGGCCGGTAAAATGTAGTTGTATTTGCAAAAAGTTAAGCAAGCTTAGGGTTTGGGGTTCAATTCTGTATTAATTTTTTTATGTATTTGGTCAGTTCTCGCGCAGGACACAAGCACGCGACTGTAAACTCGACAGGTTTTGAATTCGATTCCCACTCGAGGAAATAAAATATTTTCATTTTCTCATTCTGGAAACAAGTGCGGCGTTGAGTTCTATCTCTCAACACGAAATTCCACCCGGAATTCAGTAGAAAATGGGCAACGGTGGTATCTTAACACTAGGTTCCCAGGTTCCCTTAGCCTTCTGTATTAACAGCGTGAAACTATAAAAAAATTAACATATATTTCCGCAACATTTTAGTCCCATGCAGTATTTACAATATGAAATGTATGACCCATTCAAAGGCACATTGAAAGGATTATGTCGACGATCGGCAGCCGCTGAAAGGTTGATTCTCCGGTAATTATGATTTATGTTACTTTGTGCCCAATAACCTTCGTTTATATTGAAATCGATAAGTTTTCATATAAACCTATAAATTTCATATTTTAATTTTTTTGGGGCCGGACACGTCTGCCGCATGCCTGAAGAGTCTTGGGCGAAATCTTCTATCAGGTGGATTCCAAGCTCTAAAAGGAGAATTGGCAGACCAAAACGGAGATGGCGAGACGAGCTGGACCATTATAAGCCTGACTGGTACTCAATAGCGCGAAATAGACCAGAATAGAAGAAGTGGAGAGAGGCCTTTGCCCAACAATGGGACGGTGCAGGCTAGGGAAAAAAAATTTTTTTTTGGGTTCACACTGGATATCCTAATTAGCCTAATCTAACTATGCTATAGTCCCTTGTATAGGTTATCTGGGAATCTAGTGTTAAGACACTCCGTTATTCAAACATTTTCATTTCTCACTTCAAATTTTTCATAGTTACTGACTTGAAGACTTGAAGAACTATTTTCATATGGTATAATATATTAAAAAGTATTGTAATAAGTAAAAGAAACCGCAGCTAAAAACTAGTCCATCACAACCAAAATTAAATAAATAATTGCTTACTTTGTCACCCAACTCATGAATATTTCCCAGAGGCGTGGGCGTGGGTCGTCGATGTATTCGTACAGTACATACATTGAATCTCACTAACAAATGTATGGGGCAAGGATGATTTATCTTCGTCCTTTGTCCTTTGAATTTAATCAATTTTTATATTTATAACTTCAAATGAAATTGATGGGAATTTGAATGAAACCGGATTTGAACCTGCACTTAAAGGATGTCCAAGAGACAATTAAGCTGTTCGTTCAGTTTCAGTAGTTGTGTTTTTTTATCGGAATATAGTTCTTAGGATTGTTTTTTTAAGTTGTAGCAACGTTAGTCTAGTCTTCCCCTATAAATGGACTATTTAACACTAATTCCTAGTAAGAGTTCCTGAGATTAGCACGTTCAAACAAAGTTTAAAGCTTTATCATATTCCATATATATCAGCCTCAATGGAAATGAACCCACAATCATCTTATAAAATATAAAATATATATTAAGAATAAAAAAACATCTATTACAAAAGTTCCGAGACACAATTCTCCGCAAATAAAGAAAAACAGCATTCAATTGTTAGAAATAATGATCTGCATTTTGAAATCCAATTAAGAAAATGGAGACAAAGGAAAAGGTAAATCTTTAAATGTGAAATTTTAATTAGAACCTAAATTACGTGTCACGCTTGACCGTTATTGCTATGTGTATGTAATTAATTAAATTAGTACTACTGAATTTCGATGTTTTTGATGAATTTTGATTTTGGGTAGTGAAATCGAATACCGTTGAATCCGTAGTGGCGCAGAGGTTCAAGCGTGCGTCTGTAAACGATCGTAAGTTTAATTCGCATTTGGGGAAATGAAATATTTATTTCTTCCTCGCTTTAATAACAAGGCAAAGAGCGGCGTTTAACTGCGCGAGAATTGCGTGGAAAGTGGAGAACGAAGTGTCTTAATGAGAGCAGAGTGTTTTAACACTGGGTTTTCAGGCATCCTCTGCCTTACAATATTAGCAACCCTACCTAACTAACCTAACTAACTAGTATATTGATAGGTATACCTACATAACAAATGAAAGAGAAAAAAATCTAAAAACTGGATAGTATAACTGACGTTTTTAAATACAAGCATGATTTTAAATAAAAAAAAAAACTTTTCTCTAGACCTAGTTGCTATTCTTTCATAGTAGCGGCTATGATTCAAATTTCAATAGAATATGATTTGTATGTGATTTTAGTATGAGACGTTGGTACCTACTTAATTTCCCATATTTATGTTCCTTCTGTCAAAACATCTTATAAAACTGCATGTTTATATGATAATAATTTAGTTATTATTAACGCCATTGCAGCATAGTTGATATTCGCTTGGGTGAGCGCGGTATTTGTGGATACGAATTTCGCTGGAGGAAGAATATTTTAATTATAATATAGATATCTACATAAATTACCATACTAAAGGATCACTCTGTTTATATACTACCAATACTTGACGCTGTAACCCACATTTAGGAGACTGGACGGGATAATTTAGTGTTAAGACACTCCGTTTCCCCATTTCCGCCCAAATTTTGAGACATTGCTTACTAAGCGTGCAATTCCACGCTTTGTTTTTTCAAAGTGAATATATGAAATTAATTATTTCCCTGAACCAGAATTGAACCCACAATCCCCGTTTTACAGCCAAACGCTACCACTGCGATACAATATGTATTCACACAGAATATTATAATTTCTCGAAGGACAAAAGATAACCATAACTCAGTAAGACATTATAACTCGACTGCGACTCGTGCGTTAATTTTTAAACCGCCAAGAAAATATAAATAAATAATGTAAAAATAAAAACAAAGAGAGTAGTGTGAGAGCGGGTTAGTGGTAGGGCTTGGAATGTATTGAAAATTCTATTTTTTTTTTAATCTTCTTTTCGTATAATATAAATAGATGATGATTATTATGAGTTCTACTCTCAATCGGGAAACGATTAGTGGTTGAAATTTTTTAATTTTTCTTTTGTGTTACAAGATTTAATACAGCGTTGGGTTCCGCTAATAGATTAGAATAGAGATATAAAGGGCGGAGAATTCAGAACTGTCCTGACACCATTATTTTATATCTATCACCTGCTATATGTTAAAGAAACGACAGAAACATAAAAGATTTAAAAAAAGATAGAAGCCATTCTGCTACCTACATTTTCGAGAAACTGCGCGTTAAGCGGCGGAACTTAACGCCACGCTTTGTCTACCAGAGCGGGGAAATAAAAATATTTTAAATATAATCATTCCTCTGAATGGAAATCGAACTCACAACCGCGTTTACATACAAAAATTTCCATTGAGCCACAATAGCCTTTATAAAAAATCTTTTAAGAACGTGCAATTCTAACAAGTTTATTAACTCTTCCACCATACACAGCGGCAACTTTGACATTAACAGAAAAATCAAAAATCATAAAGCACCGAGACCACGCCGTATCGGATTGCAATTGCTTCTTGAATGCTAATCATTCGCTATCTCGTTCACTCGCTTACACCTCCAGTGGACCTCGAACCTTGTACTTTAAAGTTAAAGTTTATATTAAATAGTTTGTTTTGAAAGATCAAAGAATTATCGGCAGATTTAAGTGGAATATGCGCATGCGCATAGTAAAGTAATGTGAAGACAGAATTGTAACTTCTTCCAGATATAATCTTAGAAATCTTGTTCTAGACTTTTATATGTTGTTTTATTGGTTTATTGATTTGTTTAATTTCGAATTATATAGTACTGTTGCTTGTAGAGTAGTGAGTCACTCCGATACTAGCTTTAAATTAAACACATAGAAGGCCTTTATTTAAAAGAAAAGCAACAAAAGAGACCGATCGTGGTGCATAGGCGTAAGGGAGCGAGTAAAGGCTACAGGTGGTGGGTTCGATTCCCCCTCGAGGAAGTCAAATATTTAATATTTTTATTTCCTTGCTACGGTAACAAGACAAAGTACGGCGTTCGACATAAGAATTCCTCGACACGAAATGCCTGTAAAATTCGACTAAAAGTGAAAATTGAAAGTGTCTTAACGGTAAAGGAGTATCTTAGCACTTAAGTTCCCAGGTTCCTCCTACCTACGCTGCTATGAGCGGAATACAGCAAGATTGCTGATACCTCTAGCACATTATACTATAAATCTGTCTGTTTATCAATACTAACTTATATAATGTTATTTCAAAAGTAACCTGTCACACAAAATACACAAATTATTGATAAAATTCTAATTTTTAATCTCCTAGATTCTAACTCCTGTCCCCTTTAATTGTTTCTTGTGATCGTCTAACGAGGGCACAAGAATTTTAAACAACATTTTAGATTTGGACAGATCAATATATTATTTGTATCTTATAAAATATCTTTCTCGTATCTGATTCGAAATCGACTTGATTTTGATATTATATTACGATTAGACTATCGTGATGCAGTGGAATTGTGCCTGGTTATTGATTCGGTTGTGATGGGTTTGTTTCCTAATCGGGGGAATGAGTTATTTTCGTTTCTCTGTTTCGTTAAATTACAAGCACTGTAAAAGTAAAAGTATTGGGACAAAAAACGGTGTTGAGCGCCACCACTCAACACGCAATGTCTCGAATTCGGGGAATAGTGATGAGCGGAATATCTTAACACTACGTTCTTTCCGTTTTCCCTATACGAGATAAAGTAAAAAGATGAAAAAAACATATATGAACAAACAAATCACTGTATTGTTTGTATCTTATAATAAAATATCTTTCTTATATCGGATTTGAAATCAGTTTTGATTTTGATATTACGTTACAATAAAATTATCCTCGACGTGCTGTGTATTTCAATTATATTTTTGATATATTATGTGCAGAAGTTCTCTTCTGTTTTGGTGGTAGTGGTAGTGTATTCAAATATTGTAAGGTAAAATAAATTTTGTTTATTTTAGAATATGAAAAATTTATATTTTTTGGAATGTTGCATAGAAATTTCTGCATTTTATAGGTTCTCTGTTCTTCATTGAATTGTAACGCACAATCTACATTAGGGAAGTAGTTTTTATTATAATTTAAGAATTTGTAATCCACCATTTTGTTGTGGCGGCCATTTTGAATCAAGAACAATATTGATTATATGCAATTTTAATGTCATCAAAACTACAATTATATTCAAAGTTTTATCTAATTCGGACACTGGGAAGTGGGTCAAATGGAGTATGCGAGATTTCTCATACATTAACATACATACTAACACTAGCTTGTATAAATAAATATAATATTATTTCATATGTAAAATCATTCGAGGCGAGTGGGGAACAAACCAAAAATGTCCATCTCTGAGGCCATAATTCCTATATTTATGTCTTACTCCGGAGCTCCTGGGTTAAGTATAACGTTACTGGTTTACGATCTGTTCGATAGATCCCAATGCGATATAAAATAACTAAAATAACATAAAAAATATGGATTTCCTTTGTATGAAGGTTGTTGGAGGTTTTAAATGTGAATAAAAATTAATTAAGTTTATATTGCTTGTACTTGCTACTCTATTTACATACATTTTGAATTGTAAAATGAAAAATCTCTTTTTTTTGCACTGTATCCTGTACATAGCATAGTAAGAGAAAAGAACCTAAAAACCTAGTGTTAAGACTCTCCGTGTCCCATTTAGACTCTTTCGTTCCTCATCTTTCACCAAATTCTCGAAGCATTACGTGTGAAGGAATGAAAATCAACCCCATGCTTTACCTTACTTATTTAAGTCTAATTCTAACATTTCTTTTTCAATGGTCAATTTAACAGAAGCTATTCAACAAGAAATAAAGACAGCACGTTCGTCAGCTATCGAACCTAAGTACCGTATCATCTTATAATATCACCTTGTAAACATTGAAATGAATCCTCATTTCGTTCGTGTTTGACAATTTTTATAATATACACTAAAAATATTGATTAAAAACGTCAAAACACGCTAAAATCGATCTTAAAACGTTCAGAATAGGGGCTAGAAGTTAGTTTTATAAGTGATTTATAATTTGGTACAATTTTGATCCCATCAGGCACGTCAACCAAACCATTTGATGGGAGATAAAAATGTATACGATTTTTGGAAACACCGCTCTTTGACCATAATTGGCCCAAAAGTTTATGTTTTCGAAGAATATGGTCGTTTAAAACAAAGAAGCTGCTACTATGAATTGTAAGATCATTTGTTTTGGTTTCATTATAAAAGTAGGTTTCAGTTTATTTTAAAGGAAGATAATAGGAATTTGTGTTACGTATAAAAAAATCAATAAATATCAGTGTATAATAAATTTCTAAACAAAAAAAAACATAATTAAATTAACAAACAAAAATTTTTAATAATTCTCCCCTGTTCGCGCCGATCAAAGTGAAAAATTATGAAACGTTTAGAAAAAAAGGTAACAAAACGAAAATGAGAGCATTCCAATGGTTTGGCTTGGGTGCAGATTTTTTCTTGGGGTCGCAACCCTTAACCCTTTTGGGGGAGGAAGTACGATAATGCGTAACTGATTTACATTTCATATTAAAATTATTTATTGCTTACATTTTTCATTATTTGTCCATGTGGAAATGTTTTATTTAGATTATTTATAAAAAATCCTACACATACATACTTGTTTATATTACGAGGCTGTCGTAGCGCAGTGGTACAGCAAGGGATTACAAACGCGATAATTATGGGTTCGATTCTCACTCAGGAAAACGAAAGGTCTCTATGTTTCTCGATCTAGTAACAAAACAAAACAGGTGTTGAATTCCAACACTCATCAGACAATATTTCGAATATTGGTCAAAAATGTCCTAACCTACAAAATGTCCTAACTTTCTGAAATACGTGGAATATAGTATGAAACAAAAAAAAATATACAATTACTTTCTCTTAGGGTCCTGGGAACCTAGTGTTAAAATACTCCGTTCTTAACGCTGGGTCCTCGGCCTACCCTTATAAAATTGTATGATTCAAGCGGGCGAAGCCACAATTTCTAGTATTATATTATGTATGTACATTTCGTGACAAGAAACAGTAAAAATATATATATAAACAAATTATCCGCTCTGTCGTGTGTTAATTGTTTGTTCCCATTATTTCGTCTTCAATTGCCTCATTGTTTTCATTATATTCATTGTGCTTTCTTCGACGATTCCGTTCATTTTTCAGCCTTTTCATTGGACCACCGAACTTCCTGTCATCATTAACTTGCTAAATTTGTTTTTTTTTTTTGTGTATTATTTTTGGATGGCTTCTCTTCGCTATGGATATTTTGGCAGTTATTGTGTTTGTACGTTTTGGGTGCAATTTGTATCGTCATTTATTATCATATTTCTTTATTTTTTTTAAGGTCTTTTGATGATTTCGACGTTGCAGAATAATGCAAATTTTTATAGTTAACGATTACTTTTATAATAATATGTTACAAAAATTATTTATAAGTAATTGGAAATTTAGCTTCACGCTTTTTATACGCAAAGGGAGAGTTAAGACACTGTTCCGCACTTTACCATAACTAGGAAATGAAAATAATTCATTATACCAAATAAAAATTCAACCCACAACCATCACGATTAAGGTTATAAAATTAAAATAGTAAAAATATAAAAAAAAGCACTTAGAAAAAAATCTTTCCAAAACCAATGATGATTACTTCTCAGGGAATACCTCGGTTTGAAAGCTGGCACGTTAAGTAGGTCTCGGGAGACGACGAATTTGGCATTTGTAAAAATTGCAAAAACAAACAAAAAAAATGAGAGAAGAGCTAATCTAAATTGGTAGGGTATGCAAAAAAATGTTTTACGTGTCTTGTCTGTTTTTTTAGGGAACCTAGTATTAAGAAACTCTGTACCCGAATTTTAGAGATATTGTATGTTGAGTGGAGCTCAACATTGTCTTCCTGCCAGAGTAAGAAAAAATAAAAAGAGTAAAAGAAAATAATTTATTTGAGAATCCACAAAAGTCAATGTTACAGTCAGACATTTACGATGACTAAAAAATATAGAGTGGTCGGTGACAGAGATTTTTTGTATCTTCACTCTTTATCCGACATTCGAAAAAGAAAGTAGTGTTAAAACACTCCCTTCCTTGGTTTCCGTCCAAATTCCAGAATTGGCGTGTCATGTAGCCAAATTCAAAGGAAATTAGCTTAATTTTATAGATCTAGAGCAATTTCTTACATGCTGACGCTACTGTAATCAGAACCAATACTTTGTTTTTATTTGGCAGGTAATTAGTATTATTATAAGAACTCCATTAAGATTTACGTTTGTTTTAATGTAAGGGGGAGGATTAAAATTATTTTATGAAGTAAATGTAAAAGTACCTAGAAAAAATACGCAAATAGACGATCTTTTGCGATTTCATTTAAAATAATATTTGACAAATTTGAAAAATAGATCTAAAACTAACTTGGTTAAAGAAATGGCGCTGTATTTCTTAAGACAATGTTGGTTTCAAGTTATAGCTCTTAAGTTAATGATAACTTATAACAAAAAATCCTCGCTCTGTAACAAGACGAAGCTTCCAATTTTAGAGACATTGACTGTTGTGTTGCGTGACCTAACGCCGTTCTCTGTTTTGTTCGCACAGCATATAGCAGAGCGGATATATGCGAATTACTAAGAAAATGCATTACTAATCATTTATGCTCGGATAATGAAAAAAAAACACCGCTCACTATATTTATGGTCTTCATTTAAAATATTTGTAAGTATGTTAGCTTTATAATTTATCCCGCACATAGAAGGATAGGCAGAGGGAATCTGGAAAAATAATATGAAGACACTCCGTTCTTGCTAAGACACTTCTGTTTCCTACTTTCCGCCAAATTAAATATGTTCTCAATGGAAGTAACATACTGTATTTTGAGGGGAGAAAGTCAACACCACAAATGCACATATTAAATCAAGTGGGAATCGAACTCACAACCTGTCACGTCTACAGTCACAAGCTCGTGCCTCTGCACCACGTCTGGCCTCAAAAATCCAAGACCAGATAATGATTGATTATGTATATATATAATTATTTTATATATCCAAAGCTGTTGCTCTAGACACATTAATTAGTACATACCTTATATAAAAGAAGGAAAAAAATCACCGAAATTACAAAAAAAATTGTCTAACTGAAAAACGTTACCATAACCATCAAAACCATATGATTATTTAATAATACCATTAAAAATCAACCCAAATATCAATCAAACCACCCAAAAATCCCCCAATTATCCCCAAAAATATAACACAAATCATTAAAAGTTCAATTAATAAAGGCCAAGGAATCCAATAGTGGGTAAGAGAGTACAGTAAGAGTAACAGTCATCGAGATAACAAACAACCCTCGAGGCCGACAGGACGTCAGGGTGAGGACCCTCGAACAGAAGGGGTTGGAAAACGAAAATACAAGTGGTTGATTTGTAGAAAACTCTTGCTATTGCTATGGCGAGCTGATGGGAAGGTTCGAGGTTTGTTACGTGTTGGTATTCCGATTTTGGACTATCTGTGTTTTTTTATTAGCGTCACTCTGAATCCCGATCACTGCAGAGTGAGCAAAGGACCTAGTGTTAGGGCACTCCGTTCCTTTTTTTGGTATTTTTTGTATATTTTATTTACTCTAGTGGGATTCGAACTTACAAAGTCGCGTTTATTTATTTTAATGTGGCAGCTAGGAACTATCTTTTATTAATTTAAAACTAAAAACAGATTACTTAACATTAAAATTGTGAGATTTTCGTATCACATTACTGGTGATAAGGAAAATTTCACTTTTAGACATACATTTTTTTCTGCAATCTAATAAAGTTCAAATATTTTAAGTGAAAAAGGAAACGGAAGTAACCGATACAAATTCAATATTCGTAATAAGGTCGATACAACCTGACGTTTGTTTTTCACTTGTCATTTTCCAACAGATTGCTTCGAAGTAGTACTAGAGTCGATGACTTCCACCCTCGATTGTTTCTTTGAACTGGGATATATCGATGTCTCACTTAAAAAAATATTGTATTTGGTTGTTCTACATATTTTTTTAAATAATAACAAAAAAGCATTTGAGGCTAATCGATGAGAAGATGAATAAGCAAGCAAATGAAAACGCGACGGTTGTGAATTCGATTTCAGCTTAAAGAAATTATTTTAAATTTCCTACAACTATGAAATTATTTTGATCCAGAAATGTCTTAACACTCTTTTCCCTCCGATTACCCTGCCATCATGGTTCAGCGTGAAGGTAGAAAAAAGAAATTGCTAAGGTTATCACTCCTAGATTCCTATAGATCCAAAACAAACAAAAAGTTGTCCCAATTTCTTTTACATGGCCAGGTTAAATAAAAAACCAATTTAAGCACTTTCAAATACATATATTTATAACAATTATTTAAAAAAACATAATTAACTTTTACCATTTATTTTTAAAAGTACATTTTAAATGCTATTTCCTTATTTTAAACACAATCACTGTACTTTTTATTAAATACTCAATAAATAAGACCAAAGAAGTCCAAATCGTCGGCAATTTAGTTAAATCCTGATCGGCATTCGGCTGCCAAAATAAACTAAGTGCTTGTAATAAATAAACCAATAACGGATTTAAATTAAAAAAAATACGAAATTTTAATGTATATTTTTCTTTTTGTTTACTTTATTTTTTTTGCAATATATTTTTTATCTATCTTAAGAGTAGAGAAGCTTAGAAGCCGATCGTGGCGCTGGGGCACAAGCATGAACGTGATAGGTTGTGGGTTCGATTCCCTCGAGGAAATGGTATATTTAATATTTTCTTACATCGCTCTGGTGTCTGCGAGTTTCGCCACTTAATATACAACGCCTACAGAATAAAGTGAAGAGTGGAGAGCGGAGTATCCCTTAAAGCATGATGCTAAAAAAATATCTATCTTAAAAGCAGACGCTACTCAACACGCAATGCAGAACAAAGTAAGGAACAGAGTGTCTTTACACTAAGTCCCCATGTTCTCATCGCCTACCCTGCTATGTACAGAATATAAAATATAAAAAAGTTGTTAACCGGTGAACTGTAAGTGTCGTAACACTACTATTTCTTTTTCTGTCCTGCATACTATAGATTAAAAAAAATCTTCGTTTAAAAACTCATCCTTAAGAAAGGATTTGGATTACTCAAAATAATTTCCAAAGTGACTGATTAAAGAATATTTTCTTAGTTTTCAATATGAATAAAAAAGTATAAAAAAACATCCAGTGGAATGACAGCGGTGAGATCAAAGCGGAATTTATCGTCTTTCATCTCTTTCTAACACTCGAGGGAAAAACGAGACAGATATATTTTAGGAATAAAATTTTTCTCCAGTACCGTAGAGACGCCGCAAAATGAAGGTGTCAGAAGGTGGTAGATAACAAGATGGTGGTAATTATATTAATTATTATTTATTAAACCATATAATATTTCATATTTATTGTTAAGAGGAAACATATAAAGCGATTAGCATAACTAAAACAATAAGAAATAAAATTTAAAAATCCTGCCTTACTTACGTGCAAAGTTTTAACGTTTTTAAGTCCAGTAGTTTTATCTAGTTACGTCTCTTTGTAATCGCGACGGTTTTCGGTTTGACTCCTAATCGGGGGTAAATCTTTGCTTTGACACAATGAACCTCTGATCATTGCGTGTTTCATGTTTAAATAATAAATTCTCTTTAAGCTCTACATATAGAGTGACGCTATGTCCTATTAAATTTATCATTAAAAATATTAATTATTGCAGCAAAATTAAGAAACCAAAAAATAAATTCTATATAAGTACATACAAGCATTCACAATTTTTCTTTAAGAATCTTCTAACTCTACATACAAGGAAGTATAATAATAATATAAAGAAAAAAAAAGTCACAAATTGCATAGACTCTAGAACTTTGAGCCCGACACGAGAAGTCGATGACAAAGTAAGCAAATTCTTAGCTGCAACGTAAAAAGGTTTAACAGGGGAACTTTTAATCGGGACCATCTAATTACTGCCTTTAGTACAGAATTTCTGTAAGGCAGCGCTCACTATGGCTGGTAGGTGTTTTATTAAAAATCTATGTGGGTAGTTGGAAATAATTTCGATTTTATGTAGTTTTATGCTGTATTTGGCGTTTAGCAGGGTAGTTCTAGGAAACTAAGTGTTAAATTTAACCGTTATACAATGTCGAGCCAATTTTAGGAGCATTTTTTATTGAGACGGAACTCAACGCCGCGGTTTGTTCTTACCAGAGTAAAGGAAGATAAATTATTTAAGAAATTTACTAATGCTATTAGTTTTAAAAATTTTTTTATTTAGTAATTAGATTTAGGTTATTACGTTAATTTGGTTCTTTTTCTTGTTATTCTTAAGATTTATATTTTTTGTGAGATTTTTTTATTATTTGTGATATTTTATGTGAGTTACTTGAGCTTTTACCATGAACAATTGAAAATAACTACTCTTCGTACATATGAAACATTCTTAGTTCAATTTAAACCAGTAGTTCCTGAGATGTGCACGTTCAAGCAAACAAACTCTTCAATTTTATACGATTAAGTATAAATAATGAATATTAATTTGTAAAACAATGAAA
This sequence comes from Heliconius numata, assembly GCA_016802625.1. Classification (NCBI taxonomy): domain Eukaryota; kingdom Metazoa; phylum Arthropoda; class Insecta; order Lepidoptera; family Nymphalidae; genus Heliconius; species Heliconius numata. The sequence goes on along the minus strand of JAEBDU010013398.1, from coordinate 13,365 downwards.
GTTTTATCAAAAATCACTTTACACCTTTATAAGCGGGTAAAACCTATACTTTAACCATTGGCTCAAGAAAGTACTTACAAAAGGGACATCGGGATTAAAAATGAACGCATAAATCACGATCTTCGGCCCTAATTAATTCCTCGAGGGCTGGAAGGGTGAAATATTTAAAAAGTTTAATACCTTCCCCGTTGTTTCCAGACGCATAAAGGATTATTTCACTTGCAATTTGGATAGAAATATTAAGCACTAGCAACAAGCCTACAGCTTCGCTTGAACTATATGGTTATAATAAAATTTATTGAATTGAACATATATGAGATCGTCATGGCGCAGAACCGCCATAAGCGTGTGACAGTAAAAGTGACGTTGTGGGTTCGATTCCCAATCGGGGGTATAAAACATTGAATATTTTCGTTTTCTCGCTCTGTTATAATCGTTAAATATCTAGCCAAAGAGTTCCAGGCACTGCTCTAAGTTCCTCAGCCTGCAAGGCGGTTATAGTCTTAAAAGCTTAGTAGTTTTACTCAAACACTGAGTGACAAAACTCAATCGACCTTGACTCCATAACAAAACTTTATTTTTAAGAAAAATAACACTACCACAATATAATTTACTATTGCAATCACAATAATTAAATTTATCCCGAACCAACAAAAAGTTAATCCATCTCACAGTTGAAAAGACACGAATACTACTGCTATGGGAACACAAAACTAAAAATCATCGATTTTTTACTATATAACCCTAAAAAGGTTTTAAAAAATTATTTTGGAAGGAAAAACAGCTTTATTTATATAGTGATAAGGATCTATACTATTTTTGATAACAGCAAAGTAGTTTTATCAATTCGAAAGCTTCCTATAAGTAAGGCTGTTACATAGTATTTTATTGTGCTTTTCGATTCTGACGACAAAGGAGAGGATCGATGATCTCATCTCGAGATTTAAATCAATCAGACAGACGGTAGGTGGCAACCGAATTACGATAGACGTATTGGGAATTGGTGGAAGTTGGCTCTACTATATTAATTTTTTTTTAATGTTTCACTCATCATTATTAAATAAACAGTATAAATATTTATAAGTTGAACATAAACATTAACATTGGTGTTAAATTATTGGTATTAGTTGGACCCCACTCGTATTTAAATTGTTTTCTTCCTCCATTCTTAATTACCAAAATTTAAAGCACAGCTTTCTTTGTGACGTTGAGTTCAAATACTGAATACATAATATTATGAAATTCGGTAGAAAGAGGACAAAGGAGTATGAGAAGTTGGGAAACAATAATTATTGATATATTAATTTGTGTGAATTACGAATATATTTAATCAAACCATCACAGTGCAAGCAAATCACACGTTTAATATAATTTTGTTTAAATTTACATAACTTTAAGTTACCTATGTGCTTAATATCATATGTATGTATGTGGTCTGAATCAATTGAAAAAAAAACCCGTTAACATTGAGATTTATATTTATTTGTTATGAGATTTGAACCTATAACCATTAAATATATATATATATATATAAAGAATAGTAGTATGAAATATTAAAAGTAGAGCATACACCAAGCTACAGTCAACTCAATCATAATATCGACTCGAGTCAATAACGCCAAATAATTAGGCACGCAATCGTATACAAATTATAATGCAGTGCTTACTCAGGCAGTCATTTTTTTTGTAAATTGATTAAACAAAAAATATAAATACTAAGTTACAAGTATTTTTTTCTTGTTAGTCTGCAGAAATGTGATATTTAACCTTCGGAATATAATTATTATTTGTGTGCAATGGTAATAATTCGGCGTTGATTTCCGCCACTTAGTACGGAATGACTACAGAATTCGGATGGAAAGTTGGGAACGGACGTGTTTCATTGGGAACGGAGTGTTTTAGCTCTAGATTAGTGAAGGGTTAGAGGAAGTTACTTAAAAAAAATAAAGGAACTTTTGTTAATTGTAGGACGTGATATAGCCATCCTTATATTAGATTATTGTAAATAGAAGGAGAAGTATACTTGTAGAGTATTTTATATTCTTTTTTTTTTCACTTTTTTTTTACGTTGTATCTCGCAGGATAGGCCGAGCCTTCTGAGTTCCACCGAATTCTGAAGGCATTGTGTGTTGAGTGATGAATTTGAACGCCGCGCTTTACCTTGATACCGAAGCGAAGAAATGAAAATAATAAATTCCTTAAGTGGAAATGGAACTCACAACCTGCCACGTTCAGTCTCGCGCTATTGCCCCTACGCTACGACTGGCTTCAATTCATATACAAAATACATATTAATTTAGCAGGATACAAAAAAAACTAAATATAAATACTTTTTCTTATATTTAACCAAAAAATCTTTAAGAACAAATTGTCAAAAGTCAAAATGATCACCGAATAAAAGCTTATGAGGACCATTATTGCGGTATTTCCGCTTAATTGTGGACTAATGAACAGGATCTGTTTTTGTATCCTCTGATTTAAATTGTTAAGACAATATTTCAAACGAAATCTTATAAAGGTTGTGGGTTCGATTCCAACATTTAATATTTTCATTTCCTCGCTCTGCTAACTAGGCAATGCGCGGTGTTTACTTCCGCTTCTCAACACTACAGAATTCAGCGAAAAGTGGAGAAGGTCTTAATAAAAACGGACTTTCTTAGCAATAAATAAAAATAAAAAATCATTTCTTTGAGTAAGAATCGAACCCATAACCAGTCGCGCTTAGAGTCATACACCACTGGCCTCAATGGAATGAAAAAAAAATATAACTATCACCAATATTATATACCTATATTTAGAAATATTATATATATTTCCAATCTTTTTTTCAATACCTCGTTTTAGTAAAGAAAAAGCGGCGTTAAATTACGTTTTTAAAACGAAATTCGAAAAAAAAACGTGCAGACTGCTATTGAATATTTTAAAACTAGCTTTCATCTGCTTACTACAAACATATAATGCATAAAGCTATATAAATACACACTATAAAACTCTTGTAATCGAACCCGGTATCTCCGACCACAAAGTTAAAGACACCAATTAATTGCAATAAAATATGATGGTAATGTCTATTTCGCGGTTAATTGATACTGATCGCCGCCGGTTGAAAAAACAAACGAAATCAACTATAGTTTTTAAGTACTAATTATGAAGGGAGTTATGTCCGTCCGTAGCACCTGCTTCACCTACACAATATATAAAGTGGAGAAATTGGTCAATACTATAAGTATAACTCATGACCTCAATTTTTTATTTTAATTATATTTTTGAGAGGAAAGTGAAAACGGATTGTTTTTATTCCATATACCAGAGAGGCCCGTCGATTGGGTGAGAAAGATTGTGGGTTCCATTCTCACTCGAAGAAATGGAATATCTATTTTTTTTATTTACCTCGCTCGCTTTACCTCGAAAAATGTCTTAATGAAGATAAGTTATTCGTATGTAGGAATTGGGATTCTGGCACCGAGTTACTAACCGTCGTTACCGTTAAATAATGAAGAAATATTAAATATTTCATTTCCTCGAGTAGGAATCGAACCGACACTATCGCTACCGGTACAACAACAACAGCAAGAGTAATTTTAATAATCAACTTGCAATTCAATTTAATTGCCACACAAAAACGCCAGTATCCGGGAAATGCGTGACCTTTAATTTTATGTTCAATCGCCATTTCAATTATTTGACCTATTTTTCATTAATGAGTATAATGTACTAATTACAAACAGACGCCACTTATATTTTTATATATAAATACATATATCCAGACATAATATACACTTAATTAATATATTTTTAAAGCTATCAGCGCAATGGGTAATTAACTGACAGTAAGTGACGATGATTGCGGGTTCAATTTTGTATGCAAAGAAATAATTATTTTATTTTAGCCTTACGCAAAGCAGGGTGGACGGAGACAACCCTAAGCCTTATTAAAATAATTATCTTATTTATTAAGACATATTAATTATAGAGGCCAGTATAGGCGCATAGGCACAAGCATGCTACTGTCAAAGTGACAGATTGTGAGTTCGATTCCCATTCGAGAAAATGAAATATTACCAAGTAATAGTAACAAGACAAAGCACGGTGTTTGGGTTCCACCACTCATCAAGCTGTCTCGTAGATATAATACACTAGGTTCCCTCATCCTCCATGTGGGATACTGCGTGAAGCTGTAGGTACTTGGTCTGGACCATAATCTTAAATTGCACAATCCTGTTTTATTTGATTAATACGATTTTCGGAACTAAAAAATGGGATTTACTAACGTAATTAAGTACACCTCATTAGTACGGTAATACGTTTCCAATACCACACGCGTTTGGTGGTAGCCGATTCGATTTTTAGTTTTATTTTTTAAAGTTTGTGGAATGAAATTGATGACCATATATTTGAAAACATTTATTATAGTGCTAACAGTTTGCCCTTTCTTTCTTTAAATTTAATATATTTTTTGAAGATTTTTTTTTATGTAACATATTGCGAAAGATTTCAAACGATTATTTGAATTGGCGGCGTTGAGTTCTGTCAGTCAGCACGCGAAATCTGGAAAATTAGATTGTGCATAGGGAACGGACTGTCTTAATACTGGGTTCCTTCAGCCTACTCTAAAATATTGTCGAATCCACCGTGAAGATAACAAAAAAAAATAGTCCTTCTATTAGCTAGTATGGAACCCCGTACCATCGTTTTACCAATTTTAATTACCCAACATTAAAAAAAAACAAGTTACCTTCGAACCATGAGAACTGATATATGGTTATAAATCAACTAATTAAATTCAACTTCTACATGTAACTAGAAGTACATTATAATAAAACTTAAATCTCATTAAGAATAATATATTTGTATAGCATTTTTAATATACATATTATATTTATTCAATTATTATTAAACTAATATAAATGGCATTATATTAAAAATATACATATAGAAATCAGTGTATGTCTGTCTGTTTATTTTTTTATTTTTATTGATATTTTAGGTGGAAAGTCTGAAAAACTTAGTAAAGGACTCTAGACCGTTTTATACAGTCTACTGGATGTTATTTTTCAAAATATACAAAAAAAATCATAATATATAGAGATATAGTAAATTTTACTAAAAGAGGACGAATCTGCAACTCCTATGGGTATAGTAATTTAAATTGTCTTTTTGTATAATAACTGAGTGCCTGACTGAGGCACAAGCATGTAAACGCGACAGGTTGTGGGTTCTATTTCCAGTTGAGGAAATTAAATATTTAATATTTTAATTTCTTCGCACTAGTGTCGGTAACGAGTCGGGTATTCATTTTCTTGCTTTAACCGCCACTCTACACAATATGAATAGTTGTATATAGAAAGCAGGGAAAGTAGTGTCTAGACACTTTGTTTATCCTACATAGCCATCTATACAACAATATTTACAGGATAAAGTGTGAATAATAAGAGTAACTTTTTCCCAGGCAAATTAAATAAGTAGACACATAATATATGAAGAAGTTACTTCTAATAGTATTACCTATAAATTATAGACGATTCTGATCAAAATCAGAGCAGGTTTTTATCGAATAATTAAATTAAGGAATTAGAAATGGCCGAATGATTAACAGCATTAGCTGTCGTGAGTTGTAATTATAGTCATAAAATTGATCTAAATATATAATTATACTGTAAGAATATACGTAGAGCCTAGTCGTGGCACAGGGGCTAGTGCTTGCGACTGTCAGTAATGGTTGTGGGTTCGATTGTCAATCGAGTATAAATGACACATTTCATATTTGAATTTCCTCGCTTTTGTTACGAGGCTTAGTGTGGCGTTGAGTTCCGCCACTCAGTACGTAATGGCTCCAGAATTTGATGGACGGTGGGGAACGGAAGTGTCTTAACGGGAACGAAATGTCTTAACACTAGGCTTCCCCAAGTTGCCTATTCCTGTAATGTGCGGGATACAGCGTGAAACTAAAAAGAAAAAATAATTTATGACACCTGTATTTTTATTGGCTTACCTACTACATCTTTAGCCTTCATTTGCGGCTTCGCTCGCGTTATTTTCAATGAACAATCCAAATATTTCCTCGCAAAAATAGCCAATAACCATGATAAATCATATATTTCAACCCGGAGTTGAATCCACGATCCTTCCTCTAATAAAATACAAAATAACCACTAAACATTATCATCAATCAATAAATTATATTTAACTCTTTGTACCTTTATCTCGTATACCCATTAGAGCGAAGTCGGTTATAAATTATGTAAGACAACTTCGATCAGTCACATTGACAGCAATTATACAGAGTTTTTGGAGTTTGTATTGATAATTATATTAAAATACTGATAAAATCTATTAATTTATATCGTTAATGTTACACAAGCTTCCGTTATTGGTATCTTCCATATAGCGGGGTAGGCAGAGGGAACCTGGGAACCTAGTGTTAAGATACTCCGTTCCCGTTGAGATGGTAAGTGCTTATTTTTTTAAAAGGATTCCAAATATGGGTTTCACTTAACGCAGGGTTACAAAAGGGAACGTAGTGTTAAGACTCCGTTCACCATTTTCCGCCCAATTTTCGAGACATATTAAGTACCCTAATAACGTAGTATTTAAATACGATCATTCCTATTAAGACATTTCACTTCCCCACTAGCCACCGAATTCTGAACTTTTGAAAAATTAAGTGTTAAGCGGCGGAATTTAACGCCGCGCTTTGCCTCAATACGAGCAAAAGTAAAATACTATCAATAAATAAATACGCCCAAACATAATTTCAAACATTTATAACAATATGATGATAGTAGTGTAGGCGCTTGCACTTAAATTGTCAATTGACATACAATTTTGTGTATGAAACTTTATAGCAGTAAGTTGTGGGGTTTGGAATGTATGGATTCCAGGGTATTTGCATTATCCAGGGTAGCCAAGCTTATAGTAAAGAGTCAGAGAGAATCTATTGATAAAACTCTGCGTTCCATACTTTCTTACCAAAAAGTTACCAAAGCGAGGAAATGAAAATAATTCATTCATTGATCGGAAGCCGTCGAATATGTAATATTTTCATTTCTTTGCTGTGGTATCAAAAGTTCCCATTAGGACATTTCCGTTTTCCGTACGCTGAATTAAAGAGGAATTGCGTGATGAATGGTGGAACTGAACGCCGCACTTCGCCTCGTTACCAGCGCGAGAGAATAAAATTATTAAATATTCTGTTTTCTCGAATGAGAACTCACTATCGGCATGTTTACTGCTGGTGCACTAGCCTTCGTCATCACTCCCTCAATTTGAAACCGAACCCACAATCACCGTGTTCACAGCCAAACATAGTCCCACAGATCGTCGACGGCCTCATTAATAACACTATTAATAATTCTATTAGATTACTATAAGGCAGACATTTGTTGATTTGTCTTTCACAAAGCGTATTTGTAACGACCGATAGCGTTATTGCGTTCCATGTTTCATTCGTTAGAAACATTTATTTAACTTGCATGCTCAACGTATGACTCATTTAAGTTATTTTATGGTGTTTTCTCTATACTTATTTCTTTTTTTTCTTTAGTTTCACGCTGTGTTCTGCACATAGCAGGCTATGCAGAGGGAACCTAGTTTTAAGACGCTACATCCCTTCTTTCCACCGAATTCTGGAGGCATTGCGTGTTGAGTGGCAGAACTTAACGCCGGGCTTTTGTTTCGACACTAGACCGACAAATAAATATTGCATCTCTTCGAGTGGGGATTGAACCCACGATCAGTCGGTTTTACTGTCACACTTTGTGGCCGTGATCACTGGCCTCAACCAATGTAACTTAGACAAATACATCAAAATAAGTAGGTAATTCGTATCTGCTACCTCCAAATAACTCAACCACTGCACCACTAAAGACAAAACAATATCAATAACTTATTGCTGTTAGCCATAAGATTAATTGGCAATAGCAGTCGAATGCAAATAAACGAGCGCGCGACACGATGTACCGATGGTGGCTATAATTTAAGCATTTGCTGTGACACCTACATACAGAGTTGCGGCTTATTCTAGAAGAAGGATTTATTTGATTTTTGTATAATTTATATTGATTAGGTGTATATTGCCGCCGGCGTTTAACTCCGCCAGCTATCACACAACTTTATAGGATAAATATGGATTGTATTGAGATTAGGTCTTGTGTTTTTGTCAATTATAATTACCAATTTCTAACTCTCCCGCAGTGTCTTAATAAATTTTGAGGTTCACTCTGCCGTAAAACTAAAACAACATAAGGTAGTGATATTCTTATATTTTTTATCATCTACCCTCCAAAATAAGGAAGGACAGATGACTAAAAGTAATAAACAAAAAACGATTTAGATATTTTATTTCCAAAAAAGGCCACATCGTTACTCTATTATATTCTCTACTCCATTTCAGTTGCGTAATCCAACGCTGCATTCTAAATCTATCTATCTATCTATACCTAATAAATATTTAAATCTTAAATAAAAACCAAAATATACCTGCAACGCACACGACGTGCCATCTTGAAGGATTAACTTAGTCTCGAACACTAAATCAAAGAGTCGATAAAAAGCTAAATGCTGTCCGATTGCGACCTCGCGCATACCTACACTTACACTTACACTTGCACTTGCAGTGTCTTTGATAAATTAAAGTGTGATTTATTGCACGCTGGTGTTCTATTTGTATAGGATGATATAGTTTTTCTTTAGATTCACGCTGTATCCCGCACTAAATAGGGTAGGCAGAGGGAATCTAGTGTTAGACACTCCGTTCAAAAAAAATTCAAAATATTCTTTATTCAAATAGACTTATAACAAGCACTTTTGAATCGTCGATGAACATATGAACAAAAAGCTATCACCGGTTCGGAAGACAGTTCTGCTGAGAAGAGCCGTCAAGAAACTCAACAGTTGCTCTTTTCAAAATCAATGGTACAATCTATTACATTTGCTGGCAGCTATCCTATATCTCATTCAATAGACATTAATTCCATACATGTTTGTCCCGTTCCCATTAGATACTTGCTCTCGCCATAAGCTGTAAGGTTTACAGTGGCACGCATGTGCCCCTGTGCCACTACTAGCCTTTGATGGTGGAAAACGGAAATATCTAATTGGGAAAAGGTTAAAAATAATTTTTCGAAATGTTGCTGATGCAAAGTATAAGTTTTAAAGCATATCGTATAAATATATACCTAATTAAAATTGTGTATTTTTGTATTTACTTTCTGTTTCCACATTCGTGTTTTAAACCCAAATCGAAATTTATCTACCACTCTCCAACTATATGTCTGGTCCATCCAGAAATTTCCTTGTCTGTCACATTTTTAAGGTTCCGTACCAATAAAGGAAAAGTCTGTAAATACAGTGCCTATAAGATGCAAGGCAAGGTAGGATTATTTTTTTACTGCTAGCTCGAAGATAATATATCCATACAAAAAAAACGAGTTCGTGTAATGAAACACATTAAGACCACAAACGTAGATTAATTCGAACGCACAGTTAAATAAAATTCATTATTAACTTATAAGGTGTGTTGATTTGGATCGCTCGTAATTTCAGTATTTCATGGTAAAAATATATTTAAAACATAAAAAAGTGCTTGAGATTGGTATCTCATTTGATTTTATCTCGTGCGAAATACCGATTCGGTACGGTTTTAGTGTGTTAGGTCTGTTTACACACTTGTGTTGGATAACTAAATATAATACTAAAAATATAAAAAAATATACTAAATACTTCTATTATAGTATAGTTCAAAAAAATATTTGTATTAAAGGACTGAGAAACAGGGAGAAGTGTAAATAGAGGACGATTGTGTGCTAGAAAGCCTGGATTCGATTCCTGCTTCAACCAATTATTATTTTTTTGTGTTTAACCGTGAAATATGTAGTGATTCACTATATTTTCTTCATCTGCTTTGAAAAATTTTGAGGGTTGAGAAGTCAATTTTTTTAGGTTATGAAGTCAACAAGTAAATTTAAAACAAATATAAGTGAAAAGATGTATTATTTCTATTTTTTGCTTATTCAAATGTAAAAATAAAAGAAAAAATCACTTCTAAAATGCAAATATTCTAAGCATAACCTTATAAACGGTAGCCGAACATTTTTTGGTATTTAAGTACCTAAATTAATACGATATATCCACCAATTTAATATGTAACACTTTTTATTATATGGCATAAATGTTTTTTCGGAGTTAAATTCCGCAATTTTTGCTCAAAGCCTAAATAATTACACGAGATAATGGATATTTAAATATAAAATATATGGTTTTAATTAGTATTGGGTTAAATTTTAATTTATATTCTCGTTTGCATTTTTTTTAAGTTAAATATCGTTGGCTTAGAGAGGCTTCGACATCAGGGCCAATTTAATTTATTTTATTTTATAGAGACCATGCAAAAATCAAATTTTTTGCTAGTTAATCAAATTACTCATTTCTAAGTTCAACTTTTTATTTCTGGTTTACGCTTTTTCCAGCATAACAGAAAAAAGAGAGAAAGTTTCAAACACTCAAATCCGATAACAATTCGACAATTCATTTCCACTAGCGTAACTCAACGCCGCACTCTGCTCAACCTAATCAAATATGAAATAATCATACAGCCATACTAATTTCAATAATATTATCTCGAAGCGAACGACCTTTACAAATGATTTAAAGGGAGAGCACGCGGCACAATGCCGCCTACAGTAGCTGCCCACGATCGCTAGATCGGCCCGCCCGGTTGACCACGGCTTGTATGGAAAAGGATGTATTTTTATTATTATTTTACTTATATTAAATATAACATTTTAAGCTGAATCCCACATTTGGAGGAAAGTTTATTATTTATTTATTTATTTATTTTATTATTTTATTACTACCATTTAACAATACAAAAACTTAAACTGTGTCCTGCAAAACTCTTCGCGAGTTTGACTGCAGGATCTCGATTCTCTATACATATGATTTATTTTACATTTATATTAGATCAAAATTAAACTAAGATGTATTTTCTGTCAACTGTTCAATTAACAGTTGACAACTGTTCAATTAACAGTTGACAAAAAATACTCCCTAAGTTTAATTTTAAACCTCTTTAAGTTAGTGACACGTTACTCCGTTTTCCTGTGACTGATTGAGTTTTGAGCTTGTCTTGTTGATAGAGCAATTTATTAGTGTAAAATTTTCATTTTTTTCATTATTCTTGCTATTTCGAATACAATTTTTTTTTCAGCTTCACGCTGCATGCTGCACATATAGCACGGTAGTCAAAAGGAACCTAGTGACATTAAGTTACGATACTCCGATCCTAACTTTCCATCGAATTCTGGACGCATTGCGTGTTGAGTAACCAAGAAACGAAAATATTAAGTATTTCGTTTCCTCGAACGGGAAACGAACCCACAACCTGTCGCGACTTGAATACAAATTCTCACAAAAAATATATATCTCCATACATTATTACCAATATCAACGCAAAATAAGTAAAAGACTGTATAACAAATAGTATTACATTCGTCCAGTCTTTGTATAGAGTATTCTAAATAATCATAATTGAACCCAATACCTACGAGAACAAATTAATACGGCACGCCGGGACCTATTGTTGAGTTTGAATTAAAGTATTATAATTATTGATGGTGGCGTGGGCTGTATCGATCTTGGGTCGTTCGTGTATTAGATTTATGTTTATATTGTTGATAAGTATGGGGCTGTTGTTGAGTACAAATGCGATGGCTGTGGGTTCGATTAAGAGCGAAGAAGCGAAAGCGAAGAGTAAGAAGCAAAGAGCGATGTTGAGATCCACCTGACGATATGCCATTCCTCATAAATTCAGCGGAGAGTGAAGAGTCAATTGAATCTTTAAAAGATTTTTTTTATTTCCCTGGCCTGGTCGACATTTGGGAGCGTTGAGTTCAACTACGAAATATGCAATGTTACTAGGTTTCCATTGCCTATCCTTGATGAAAATGTTTTTAATAAATATGAAGTATGAGAATTCAGAAGAAAATGAGGAACAGAAGAGTCTTAATATGAAAATAGTGTTTCAACACTAGGTTCCCAGGTTCCCTCTGCCTAGTCTAGTTATATTGAATACTAGTTATGTGTGTTATATAACTTGAAGCTAAAAAAACAGCTTAAAATACACTTATTATTTTAAAAAAAACAAAATATCTTTTAGATTATCTCATAATTAGTTACACCATTTTACGTAACACCAACACAACACAACAGACATACAGCTATACTGGAAACGACAAAAAGATAAATCTCCATAGGAACGGCCATAATCGGAAACCTCTCGATTTTGGCCTCATAAATTAAAGATTTTAAACATTTTAAAAGATAAAAAACAAAACTTTTAATATGCCGTATCGTAAATAAATCACCTTAAATGGCACATTCGTCTTTGGTGGCATAACTTTATGTTTTTGCGTGAACGAGAATCGAACCTATATCTAATAACTTAAAGTTAAAAATGCTATATTTAATATTGTCAAAATATCTTACAATTACAACACGGGACTTTAAACTTTATTTTAAATAGAATAAGGTTTAAATTTGGTTAGTATTTTCTCATAATTTCTCATATAAATCAATCTATGTTTTCGATAGCCACCTATTGATACAGTGAGGTGTCGTGTCACTCCGGGGTCTTGAATTAGTGTTTTTTGGTACAACAGGATTTCTTAGAATATTTTTTTTCTGCCACCTGTTATGCTTATAATTGTGGGATCACTTTAGTAAATTACTAATGTTTTATTATTATTTTATGATAGTAGTATGTAGGTTCATTTCTCGTGTCGATGACATTTTTATAAGTAATCAACAATAAAGATATAAATAAGAATTTACAACCATTCTTTTAGTAACTTGATAATTCAAAAGATTGATTTTATTTAAGTAGACAGAGGGAACCCAGTGCTAAGACACTGCGTTCCCCACATTCCGCCGAATTCTGAAACATTGCGTGTTAAGTAGCGGAACTTAACGCTACTCTTTGCCTCGACACCAGCGTGAAGAAATGATAATATAAATGTGAATTTCATAATAATAAAAATATTTCGGGATCTGTACTTACTCAACATCAATTAAAGACATAATATAAACACAATAAACAGCAAACAGACAAAACAGTACATCTCTAACATTCATAAAAAAAAACCGGAAGCCGCCATTAAAAAAAAAACAAAGCTAAATCAACCATTACTCCATACACGCACTATATACATATATATACAGGGTGACTAATAAAATGTATTTTAAGGGACATCGACACTAGCATCCTTATTACGTGTCCCGATGGCGTGTTGATTATTAATTAAAAATAATTATCATTATGGCCATATTCAATGACTCTGGTGTTACATCTATTAACGGTTTAGTGTTGTG
>JAEBDU010013397.1:0-36226 GCA_016802625.1 Heliconius numata | reverse complement strand
ATCATACAGATAGTATGTTTTCTATCAAGTTACAAGCCGACGCACAAGCTGCGATGGTTGTGGGTTCGATCCCTACTCGAGGAAACGAAATATTTACTTAAATTTATATTTCCGTTTCTTCGCTCTTGTATCTTCAATGCCTCCAGAATTAGGCGGAAGGGGGAAACGGAGTGTGTTAACACTATGTTCCCTTTGCCTATCCTGCTGTGTGCGGGATACAGCGTGAAGCTGAACTTATCAAGTACAATTAAAAGTAAGCTTTAATTGTAACTATAATTATATACCATACCTTCACCGTATTTAGAAACATCATAATTTGCAGCTTCTTTCTTTTTAGCTCTAACACACACCGTACATTTACCAATACTTTCGTTTGTTAGTAATGAGACATATAATATCAATATTAGAACGAAAAATATCCCTGACATGATGAGCGGTTGAAAATTCCGAATACAATATCCCACCACCGTTGTGTTAGCTGAAATAAATAATATATTTTTTTGTTTTATAGAGGCCATTGTGGTGCATTGTGACATGAATTCTATCCCAATTTGGGGAGACTAGTACATATATTCATTTCCTCGCTCTGGTAACGCGTCCTTGAATACTGTCGCCCAACAGGCAATGTCTCGAAAATTTGAGACAGAGTGCCTTAACACAAGGTTTCCTAGAGGGTTCCCTGTCATATGCTGGATACAGCATGAAGCTGAATTTCCTTTCTTTCCTTATCTCCTCATCTTATGAGATAGGCAAAGAACGGAGAAATTTGTCACTTAATACCTTCTGTATAAGTTAATTACATATAAAATTATTTGTGATTTTTATTTGACCAGTTTTAATTACTTAAGCTATGTTTTTCTTGTATATTTCATATAAATAGTAAGAAAATGTATAACAATAATAAAATGTATAATATAGGTACTAACAATATTTTCTTTAGGCAATGATTGATATATTTAAAAAAAGGGACTATTTAAAACTAATTTCAGTGAGTGAGTGAAAATGTGAATATAATATTATACAAAAATATAAAAAAGTAAGTTTAAATGACAAATGCAATATGTGGGATACAGCATGAAATTTAATAAAAAGTAAGAGGAGACATATTCTTTTGTTAGTAATAAATGATATTTAGTTCATGAATAAATTATATATAAGCATTTATTTGAATTTAAATAATTATCATCACAAGTTTATTTAATATATTTAATTGTTGGAAACAGAGTGTCTTAACACTATGTTCACTCTACCTACCCTGCTGTACTTGTGTACAGATGTGTACAGTAAACTGGTGCAAGGTAAGCTAGGTAAGGTATAATTTATTTCATAATTCAAATAATAATTTATTCATATAATTTTACTTAAGTTTAAAAAGAATAACTACTCACCACTCATGAACGTCTCGAAATCTGTTTGGGAGTCATGCTGATCGCTTTTATAAGGTATAAGAAGTACAATGGCAATTATACTTCCAATTATGGCTATACAAATTGTGGAAAATGTGATTTTATGCCATAGTAGTATTGATAATTTTTTTCTTGCTGGAAAATTTATTTATGTTCATTAATGCTTATGCAAAGGCAAATTATAATAAACATATGAGAAATATATTGTCTTTATATTAAGTATGTATATAGGATTTAAAAACCCATTGACACATTAAATTCATCTCTTTAAATTTTAAATTCATCCTACTCAACACACCAAATTTACAATTTTTAAGTTTCATTTTCATAATTTTGTGGGTTCCATTCCCGCTCGAGAAAATGAAATAATTAATATTTTCATTTCCTCACTTTGGTAACGAGCCACCAACTCTCATGTTACCACATAAGAAATGTATGTAAAGAATAGAATGTGTCTTAGTAAGATACAAGTGTTTTAACATTAGATTCCCAGGTTCCCCCTGCCTACTCTGCTATCTGTAGAATGCAGCGTGAAGCAAAAAAATCACATAACTGACTATAAAAAAGCAATTAAATTTTTTTGTAGTTGGTTAAATATAAATCTTTAAAGTTTAATTGCCGTGGTTAATTGGAAATTAACTGGTCATATTATCAATAGAGAAATGGTGTTGTAAAAAATAACTTGTTGAAGTAAAAAAATAAGTTATTGAGCTTAACAAAGAAGGTAAAAGAAAACAACTATATTTGTATGCTTAACTATATCAAAATCATACAACTTTGTAAAAATTTGTGCATTGTCATACATGTAAAGCAGTAAATGAACAATTAAATATGTAATTAATTTTTATTATTATAATTGGCTTTTTTAATTTTTTTGTTCACCATGCTCCCCACACATAGTGGATTAGGCAGAGAGAACCTGGGAATCTAGTGTTAAGACACTACGTTCCCATTAAGACACTTCCATTCTCCACTTTCTGCCAAATTCTGCAGGCACTGTAAGTTGAGTCTTTTTTTTATTAATGTAAGGGAAGTCTGCTTCTATGAAAAAAGAATTATCAAATCTAACTAATTAGGATATTAGATACAGTAGAAACTAGATTAACCAGACTAATTGTTGTTGTTAGTCATTTGGATAAATGAAAATCCAAATAATCAAATGTAGAAAGAAAAGCTGGTTTTGTGCACATGTTTGTGTCTATTAAAAGCACCAAGTACATATTAAAGAAAAAAATCTAAGTGTATTAAGAAATTATTAACGTTTTCCAACACACAGCTTATACAAATATATAAATTTTCTTAGGTTTCATTGTAGTAAGTTGTAAAATAATATAAATAGTCTGGATAATTGTGAATATGTATAACTGAGGGCCAGATAATGGAGTTTCAACTGTATATAAAAAATATATAATATACTATGTTATGCTAGTAAGTGCTTCATCTTTATTAGGTGTTTTCATTGGTCAAAAGGCCAAATAAGTTGATGATTTGGTGTGGAAGGAATGAATTTATATTATACCACGAGAATAACAGAAGAATTTTGAACATACTAGTCCCAGGAACTACTGATTTATATTAAAGAAATAGATTGTATTGAAAAGTAGATTTACAGAGTAGGCTATATTCTAAATTACTTCATCATGTTAATAGTTTGATGTAACTCATTTTAGTCTATATCTACATAAAGTGTTATACAGTGTTATAATGTGTTATATCATATGCAACTCCTAGTCATTTCCATATGAAAATAAATTGTTGTATTATTGATAATAATGTAAAGGTGAATTTGATGCATAAAATTATAAATTTGGCAAGTTTTTAACATCTGTATATAAAACTGCAACTATCAACTGCACAAAATTGATACAGTTCCGTTCTAAGTACGCTATAAAGAGAGTGTGAGTTAGACTTAATGTCTCCTAGGTATAAAAATAGACTACAAAATGTTACCTATCACCTATAATTTTTTAATTATTTGTTTTAAGATAGGAAAAAAATCCTACTATTCATCTTAATAAAAAAATAATTGTAAATTAAATCCGTAAACAAAAGTAACTTACTCTTGATATTTTTTTCTTCTTGTTGACAGTGATGATCACAAACATCGTCTTTATCTGGAATGTAGCTTGGGTTATCTTTACCAGATTTGCTGTGCACCACTTGTTTAATAGTAACAGGTCCATTAAAATAAGTGTTATTGCCAAATTGTACATTTTCACTGTTCTCTACGTTGACTTTCTCAAAAACTGGTACATGATTCTGAATTAAATTTGGAGGAAGACAAGGTTTGTTATTGAACGTCTGTAAAACTTTTTGGTTTTGAATTGATTCATCGTCTTCGCTGTCACTTTCTTCGATTACTTGTAGGTCGCCCAAATCACCTTCGATTTTAAAACCAGTATTGTTGTTTGCACTAGGTTCCTCTAATTTTGATGCCATTTTATTATTGTTTTCTTACATTTTAAATAATGTAATAGGTATATACTATATAGCACTTTTGTTTTCATGAAGTATAGATAAAATATTATCTAAATCTATAAATGGGCACAGATGAAATATTTATTTTAAAAACATTAATTTTTTAAATTAATTTTTTGGCTCGGCAAACGCTCACTAACTCCAAGCCTTCACAAATGCTTAGATACTCTATATTAGACATGGGCGATGGCATGATTATTATTTTAAATCAATAATTAAAATAAAAACATATTTTATTATATTATTACACACGTAAAGTGATTTAAAATGTAAATGCACAAGTTAATTTAACGTATCGTCAGAAAAGTATCGATACTATCGATTGTTGTGAAATATCGATCGCATGCTAAGTTGCGATACTATAGATTCTATCGATGATACTATTGTTTCCTAGACATTCATAGTATCGATACTATCGATAGTGTCGATATTATCGACTGTTATGTAATTTAAGTATTAACATTGTAGCTATATTCATGCATTTAAATAATATTTATAATAAGCATGGCAACAGACAGGTGTTCAGGACATGTGTTTTAACTTCAACTGACATTTTGCTCTTAAATATTTCTTTTAAGCCCCAATATTTGTTCCACGTTCCACTTATTATATGCTTGCCAGACCTGGAAATTTAATACAAAAACAAAAAGAAAAATATTAACTTGCCAGAGAGGTATCGAACGCAGTATGCTAAATATCAAGAAAATGCAAAAGATAAGACATACAAAAATTAGAAATTTAACAAAATCCACAGATGGGCTAGTTAAAGCACTAACACAAAAATGGAAATGGGCCGGCCATGTCGCGCGTCTACAACACCAAAAGTGGACGAAAAAAGTAACAGCTTGACCGGGACCATACGGACACCGTAGAAAAGACCCCGGACACCGGAGACCCCACGCTAGGTGAGAAGATGACTTAATCAAGATAGCTGGAACAAACTGGACACAAAAAGCCCAGTCGAGGGAAGACTGGGCATCTTTGGAGGAGGCCTTCACCTGCACAGGGGTTCTTGCTTAATACATATACATCAATAGATATAGATATATAAACAAAAAAGCAAATTTAAAAACAATAATAATAAAAGCTAAAATGGAAGAAATAATAAATAAATAAATAAATAGATAATAAATATATGATTAGATATAATAAACGCACTAACAAATTTACTAACTACAATATGCTAGAAAACAACTAAAACTAAAACTAACAGAAAAAATTGTATTTATATTCTATGAAATGTCACTACCAACTAAGAATGCAAGAAATAAAAGGCTTTTTATTTTTTTATTTTATTTTATTATTTTATTTATTAAATAATATTTATTTTTTATTTTATATTGGGTAACTAACAGCGCTTACAATACTTAAAGCTAAAACATAAATATGAAAATAAAACATAGGAAAATCATAGGATCACAGCTTTTATTTGGATGACCCCTTAGTACTACATGATGTCGACTTCGTCATCAGATGATGTCAGAAGAATAGTTTCGTCTATTTCTTTATTTTCTGAGCTATTTTGTATTGAGTACCAAGCATGACCAACACGACAATCAAAAGTAGATTCATTTTCCGAGTAGCTTGAATTTCCAATACCGACAACGTCAATAGGCTGTGACTGATTGTTCTCGATGTCGAATACTGCAGTGGAGATATCGGAGAGTTGGCTATTTGTTTCTTCCGTTTCATTTATACTTTGAGTATCTTCTACGTCTTGCGAGTTATCAGTATGGTCATCACTATCGTCGATTTCATTTTGCTTCTGTTTGTCAACAAACCTACAAATTTTAATTTAAATAATTATACCAAATATAAAATAACGAAAATTTATATTCAAAAATTCAATTAAGAGAGCTATTGCTACGGTAAGTTAAGATAATTTCAAAATTCCTATATCACAGCGGAACTTGAACCTGCTTTTCTTGGAAACCGTCCATGGAGACGACTAGACCATTATTATATATTCGTTCGTGGGGAACATAGTATTTTAACAGTAGGTAGTACCCATTACCTAGTGTTAAGAGCCCCCTACATTTAGAATACAATATGAAGCAAATAAAAAAATAGCTCGCTATATCCCGCACTCAGCAGAGTAAGCAGAGGAAATCTAGGAACCCAGGGACCATTCCCCACTTTAAGCCAAATTCTAGAGGTTAAGTTGCGTGTTGATTGAGCAATTGCACGCTTGCGCTCTGTACCACGCCCTTTGTTGATAGCCCCCAGAGCCAAAGCAAGCCAGAAATTTGTTATTTTATAAAGTTTGAATGTTTCTGTGCGTCTCAACTCAACACCAGTAAGTAATGTCGCGTAACATACATACATAATACATACACCTAAAGCTAATACAAGCATATTAAAATACTTTATTACTTCCGCAAATCTAACGGTACATCTTCGTCTACCGCGTTATTTTCACCAGGATCAGCGTAATGTGCTCTCTCGAGACCACTTGAGGACGCGATATTCCAATCATTTTGTTGGTCTTGAGCTGAAAAACACAAATTTCATATTAGTGTCTTTATGTTGGTAAAAAAATGATCAAATCGTAAAGTTTTCATATTTGGTACTAGGCCGTCGTCGTGGCCCATTTGTTTGCTCTGCCACCAAGGCAAACGCCCGGCGTTGAGTTCCGCCACTCAACACGCAATGCTCGAAAAATGTAGCGGAAAGTGGGGAACGGAGTTTCTTATAACTATGTTATTCCTGCTGTGTACGGGATACAACGTGAAGCTGATTTGATTTTTTTACACATTTACATCCAAATTATTGTGCCTTGAAGACATACCTATTTATTTATATTTTTTATATAAAGCACCTCGCTTTTGGTTGCTACAAGAACAAAAAAAGATTATGGCTTTCATAAAAAAGGAAAAAGCTGCTTTGAGTGGCTCAATGATTGACGAATGATACTCTGCCTACCTTGTTGCATGTACCTAGCTACAGCATACAGCCGTAAAGTTGAATAAAAGTTATTTACCTTTATCAAGATTTTTTTTGGCAATAACAACTTTATTCATATTTTTTTGTAAATCTAGTTCGCTAGTAATAGCTAATTCTTTACCTGTCACATCTGTGTCTTCAAAAGATACTTGCATAGTATATCCTAGATCTTCTGGTCTCCAGTATACAACAGGACAATGAGAAGACGATTCACCCGGTACAACAAGCATATTATTCAGTAGTCTTTTCTGAAATAATTGAAAGTCTATATAAGAAATATTCCAAAAGTATATAATATTTAAGAAATTGAAATTAGGTTAATATCATTTACTCACTTTGTTTGGAACAAACGTAGTTTCCTCATCAGAAGAACTTATTACTATTACATCCTCGTTATTATACATTTTACAAACTAAATGTTGCTTATATATCTCTAAGCAATAAATAATTTTACAATATTCTTAACAAAGGAAAGATCACGAAAAGATTTACTTGCCACATATGCGAATAGGTGACATGAATGTTTTCTAATATATTTTACTACCCTCTTAGTTTTGTAAAATTTATCACATCAACCGCCGCTCATCTGTCATTTGGGTAACTGTCACTGCTACTTGCCTATTGGCTATCACATTAATTTGTGATTTAAACTAAAACTATGTATATTTGATGAATTGTTTATTTCCAATTATATTTAATTGTTATTATTTTAACAATATTTAGGTTTAAATATATTTATTTCTCAAAAAAGACTTTACAGTCACTTACATGAGATTTGTCTAATGTCTAATGTTTACAAATTTAAAAAAGTCAGTCTTCATACTTACTACAAAATATTCTTCATTCTTGCTTCTTCTTGCTTAATTTAACTTAGTACAATAAGGTAAAATTTTATATAATATTAATTATTAAGTACTAGAGGGTAGAAATGTTCTTTTAGTATAAAGTTGTAGTTACAATGATTGATTTTATAATATTTTTATAGTAACATTTTATATTTGTATTTAGCATAGTTTATGAAATTATATTAAGATAATTTAGATTTAATAAGTATTTAAAGTATAGAGAGTACATACATAGTTAGTACATAGTTTTAACAGATATGTACTAGATTATTCTTATAAAACAGTAAAAGTTAACTTATCATACAGTCATCATTAATTTTGTTATAATATAACTTTAGTACTTATTAAGTAATATTTAGTACTTCATTATTTAAACATTATTTAAAAGAAAAAATGATTTGCCTATTGTGTATTAAGCAATTTAAATAGTGTGACCTAGTGTTTTGTTACTGTATTAGTATAACAGTTATATTATGTCTTACAACCTTACAAAAGCATATGAATATTTAACAACGTTATAAAAAGTAAGCTTCGTAATTTTTTTTTAAAGGTTTGCATTTAAATTGCATTATTTTGCTGTGGAAATGTTAAAAAATACATTATAATTGCTTTGATAATATACTGACTGTTATGCATGTAATTAGGTCATAAAAGTAAAGTATATTGGCAATTTGATTCAATTTATTACTTATTTGGGTAACATTATTAATTGTTTAATATGTTTTAATTGTTTATTTACAATAAAAGCTTATAAAATATAAAAGAAATAGATATTATAATAAGAAATATTAAGTATTAAAATTAAACAACTTTATTTAAATGCTTGTGAGTACATACATATATAAGAAAATCTTAGGCTATTTATACACTCTATACTATTTCAATTCCAGGCTAGTTCACTCCTGAAATTCCAAAAATGTCGGAGAGAGAAGAAAATGGACTCATTAAATTGGTTGAAGATATCTACTTCAAAATTGAGCTCAAAGATTTCACCTGAACCCACATACATACATTGCAAGTTAAATGAAAGCTTTTAAAAACAAGCTAGTTATAAAGGCCGGTTGACTTATTTCACTGAGTATATAAATGAATTATTTAGTTCATTGAGTCAACAGCAGGTACTTAAATGAATTGCAGTTAAGAATAGGTAAGATGGAATATATATATGATAACTATGATGAAGTACAATTGAAAATTGAGTTTTTAATTGATGACAAGTGAGAGAAATGATTTTGAATCTTTATATTATCAATCACTTTCAAATGCTCAACAATTAATATCTTCTAATTCTAAATTATTAAGATGTGATAATGTGGATAACTCTTGTTTAAGTAATCATATCTTCGGTCATCTGTAAAGGAGTCTGCGGATATGATCATTCAATCCATTGAGTTTGCCGCTAGCAACTATACTATTGCATGGGAATTATTATGTAATAGATTTAACAATAAACGCTTGCTAGTACAAAATCATGTTAATAATTCATTTAATGTAGATTTAATTAAAAGTGAATTTTCTATTAATTTAAAACAATTGATTGATCAATTTAATAAAAACTTACATGCTAATGCTGTGCTTAATGATTTCTTTAGGTAATAATAATGTTTTTAGACCAGTATGTGAAGATCATAATTGCAACTCATCTATTAAGCCATGTTCTAAATGTAAAGGTGATCATAGTTTAATTAATTGTTCTCTTTTTCTTAATGGACTATCCAACAAAAAAAAATACTGTAGTTCCTGAGATTAGTACATTCAATGAAACAAACTCCTCAAACTTATAATAATATAGATATTTTCAATTTAAAAATGTAAAAAAACATTTTATGTCTTTAATTATATTTTTACTTGAATCTCATATTGTGTTAGTAAAATACAACGAACAAAAAATATAATAGGAAGTTGGTTTGAGAATATTTTTTTGCCACTTGGCTATCCTCAGAGTGTGGGTGATGATTACATAAATTACCAGATATGGGAATCAGGCATCTTGCAGCACATTTACAGGTGAGTGTGCTTTATACAATCTTTGACTACCTTACTGTGTTAGTTAGTGTGTGTGAAATCTTAGTTGAATTTGACTTCCTTCTCAATGTCTGATTGAGTTGAATGAAATTATATAGAACCAATATTGGTGGTAACCCAAAATGACCGCTGCAATAAAAGAGGATTACAAATTTTTGTACAACCCACCTACGCCTATGTGTAGTATTTCTATTAGATCACAATCAAAAATGTAAGTGAAAAAATATATAGATATATAACATTTTATTTATTTAGGTTTATTCATCTCTACAGTAAGTAGGTGTTTAGATTATGATGTTGATTACTGTAAATCCCCTCTAGGGTGTCTCCTCCATCTTTCTCTTTGGTGGTTTATTTTGAGCTTTGGTAATGGAATTGGTACCAACTATATTATATAACACATACTTACTTTATTTTAAGGCGGAGCAACAAAATCAGCAATGATCCATCATCACGCTATCAAGGGAAATGCAGCGGATATTTCAGCAAACGCTATCTCAGTTCTCCACGACGGCAACAATTTATTATTATAATTTTTTTTTGATATAATTACAGGTTGGAATTTAAATAAACATTTATTTATCGCCGACGAATGGAGATTCACAAGTTCCTCAATATATTTTTAAGTATTAAATGTTAATATATAAAAAATATAAAGAAAATTATATGTATTCCATTGTTAAATACTGTATATTTTTAAATTTAAAGGTAGAGAAAGTCATGAATTGAAAAAAATGTTTATTCTCTATTGTTTGATAGATTAATGTTAGTTTAAAATTGTACACAATATTACTGTTACAATGAGGCTAACACCGAATCACCATTCCGGTGCTCAACACCGCGCTTTATCTAATTACTAAGCCGAAGAAATATATATATGCTTTAAATTAATTTGTTCTTTAGATTTTATATAAAAACGGACTTTAGTCATTTTTTATATTAATGTGACATGTTTTAATTATAATAACTAAAATTTAAAGGTATTTATAATAGAAAAATGTTATTTTCACATTTTATAATTTTTTTGTATAGTTATATGTAAAAAAATATTGTTTGTAGTATATTTTTTTGAATAAATACATTCCAATAGTAATTGTGTTGAAAAGAAAGTGTTTCACTCATTTTCCGTTCCCTTTAATTTTTTTATAAAAATCAGTAATCACAATCATCACTTTTAAAATCAAACACTTGTACAAGTAAAATCAGCTTTCAGGACCTTAACTGACCAAGGGATCGTTAAACATATAATTCCCCAAGTGGAAAATGAACCTAAAACCGTCGCGATTACAGTCATAAGCGATTCCACTTTGCCACCACGGCCTTTATATTTAATTATTGTATCACGTAGTAATCTCCATACTTATTACATAAACTACTTACGTTCTTAAATCAGCTTCACGCAGCATCCTGCTCTTAGCAGGGTAGTCGGAGGGAACCTAGTGTTAAAACATTCTGTTTCCCACTTTCCGCCGAATACAATATTACTACTACACTAATTACTCAATAAAACTCAGAATTAACCTTATTTAAAAACATTCTCTTCTTCAAAATTAAAGTGTTTGTCTAATTGTCTTTCCCTTTTCCAGTTTCTACACATATCTTTATTTCTGGATCTGTTTAGAATAAATATAATTAATAAATCAAAATTTTAGTCGATAAAGTACTTTAACAAATATATACATATTTAAATTAAATTTAAATAATCAGCTTCACGCTGTATCCCGCACACAGCAGGGTAGGCAGAGGGAACCTAGCCCCTTTCTGCCGAATTCTGGAGCCATTGCGTGTTGAGTGGCAGAATTCAACACCGCGCTTTGCCTCGACACCAGAGCGAAGAGAGAGCGAACTTGTTGCCCTTTGCAACTGCCCTTTGCTTTGATTTGATTAAGAACATTCAGAATTGCATAATAAAACACACAAAATACACTACACCATACCACTTTATTTTAAATATTGTCAATTTATGGTTTGTCACCATGCCAAACTATTCATAATTTCATACTATCATCACGACAGCCATGTCATACATATTGAATTGAATACAATTTTTATTACCAACGTACAGACGTATCGACATACATAATTATGTGTAATAATATCTAGTCAACTTAAATATAACAAACATGTTCTATAGTGGTTTGCAAATAAATTACAAATACATCAATACTTTGGTAACTTTACATTATATTAGAGTAAAACTATGTTTTGTCGGTGTATGGTGAATAAATAAAGGAACTGTTAAAGCAATTAGAATTACTTTTAAGTGAAAATACTGAGTGACTTTTTTCTCTTTCCTTTATTTTCTCTACAAAAATGTCCAATGGCTTGACCATTTCGCTACGGAACCCTAAAATTGTACTACGTAGCTAAAAAAACAGCTGTCACACGACCTAGTCAATTTAACGTCATAATTAAAAATAAATCATTGATTTTATTAGTTAGTTTCAAAAAGCATTCAAAATATAAATAATATACGATCACAGATAAGTACAAAATACAGTACAGTATAGCAACAACATTAATTAATATAAATAAAACAATCAAAAAAACATTCACTTACAATCTAATACAAAAAAAAAAGGTTAAAAGAATAAATATAAATTTGATTTATTAGTAAAATTCAGTTATTAAATTATAATTGACTAAAGGTTTTGTGTGTGACGCTGTTGTGCGTGACATTCAAATAATGACTGACTGACATAATATAAATGTATTATAAGTTATGTCAGTATGGAATTAAATAGTTGTAAAAAAACATTATTTGTATGTCACGTTTAAATTACTGTGATAAATGTGAACATATTTTACCAAATTTTTGTCAGACCAAAGCTAATTTGGCCGTTCCATTGTATTTTTCATCTACAGCTTTACT
Source organism: Heliconius numata (assembly GCA_016802625.1). Classification (NCBI taxonomy): domain Eukaryota; kingdom Metazoa; phylum Arthropoda; class Insecta; order Lepidoptera; family Nymphalidae; genus Heliconius; species Heliconius numata. The sequence continues at coordinate 23,657 of JAEBDU010013397.1, read as the reverse complement.
CTAGCTTACCTTTCTAAACTACAGTTCAAATTTTAGTTCTCATTTCTAATTAAAATTTATTAGAATGACAAAAATATATCAAATAAGTACAGTAATATACCAATTTCCTACATAAATTCAACATAATATTACATACCAACCAACATGGGCGTATGTAGCTTGTTTTTTTTGGGGAATGGACTCTAGTTTTGAACAATTTTAATTTTACAAGACAATTTTTTTATTAGTAGAATTTCTGGGGTGGGCTGCCCCCTCCCCCCCTCCTCTTATTTTTACGCCCATGCCAACCAATAGAAAAAAAAATACAATGAAACAAAAGCCAAATTTCAAGACCTATTTACAAAAGTAAAATTTACTTGCCGAGCTGTTTAATAAGTAACTCAGTGCTCAGAGACTTGGGCCGCTCTATGGGCAGGCCTAGGGCTCTGGACCATATGAGCTGCGCGAGGACGCCTAGGGCGCGCGACACTCCAAACATTACTGTGTAGTAGTTCATCTCCTTGAGGCCGTAATACTGTGGAGAGAGTGTTTAATTATTTAATAGTTTCTTTAAGCGACAGTCGCGGGTTCATATTCTATTTGTCAAGCTGTCTAATAAGGAAGAGTCACATATTTTTGTTCATAATAAGAAGTTATAGGTAATAAGAAGAATAAGAAGTTATAGGTAATAAGAAGAATAAGAAGTTTTATATATAGCAGGTCGTCTTTCTGATACCATAATAGTATAGAAAAATAATTATTTTCACGCTTATTCCGAGCGAAATTGCAGTTAATACACTCCATTCTCTATTTTCCATTTTTAATTAACATTTCTTGTTAACTGACGGAACCCAACACCGTTTTTGCCTATGAATTATATAAAAAAATACATACCTGCAAAAGTACACCAGAGTGGGAGTCCACATTGGGCCATGGGTTCTTTACTTTGCCGAGCTCAGTTAGAATTGGTGGTACTACTTTGTATATGGCCGCTACTAGCTTGAACAGTGGGTCGTTTGGCAAGTGCTTTAGGGCGAACTCACGCTGGCAGGTGTATCTGGATTACCAATAGTTAATTCAATTATATATAGGCAATAAGATTTCTATATTAATTATTTTATTTTATTTATTTAGCTTTATTTATCTCTACAGTAAGTAGTGTTCAGTCGTCCCCTTTGTCTTTTCCCAGAGACATATAGAAACTGAATTTTTTAGAAGGGTTCACAAAAACCAAATTCAATTATATTATACCTTTCACAAAATTTCCATATTCGAATGCAACTAATCTTTCAAAATGCATCTCCTATATAGGTATTAAAATATAAAAATTAAATTTTTTATCATTTTTTCCTTAAATTTATAATATTCTCTAACATAAATTATTATAATTACCTAGGATCAGTCTTCCTGAGTACAGCGTGACCGTACCCAGGCACAACTTGTCCAGATTTGAGTGTCTTCCAGATGAATTCCTTGAGTCCCTCCTCTGTGAAGTCATCGCCTACTTGCTTACGCAGTTTCTCTAACCAAATCAGTACCTGGAAACAAACAAGGAAAAATGTTCTTATTTGTATTGAATATTTTCTTAAACGTAAAATACTTAAAATCATGTATATAATATTAAACATTTTCAGAAACTCAACAAATAGACGACCGTTACCATGGACTACTGCAAAGTGTTTAAAACGTAGGGTTTCCAAGCACTAAGTATTAGTTTTCTACTTATATTATATGTTTATGTACTATATTTTAAGAATATTTATTTTAATGAGCGCCAGGCGTGGCGCAGAGGCATAAAGTGTGACTGCTAAATCGACTGGTACCCAACAATCGATTTAGCCACCAGTAGATTTAGATTTAGGGTTCGATCTCCAGTCGAGGAAATGAGATATTTATTTAAATTTATATTTTCATGCGGCGTTGAGTAAAGTGGGGAACGCAGTATCATTATCTAATTTACATTAACACTAGATTCCCTCTGCCCACCCTGCTGTGTGCGGGATACAGCGTGAAACAGATTTATTTAATTTTAAAAATATCTTAATTTTTTTAGTTGAAGGTACATGTTTTCTTAGCTTCACAAATAAATCTATGATTTACATAAGTAATTATAAAAAACAAATGATATTTTACCAAGTAATTTCAAAGTAAATGAGTTTCGAGATTTAATATGTAAGCTAACAAGCAGCCGTTTGTGTATTCATCACGTCATTAACATTGTAACAGTAAGTATCCTTTGTTCTAAAGGATGTTTCTACTTATATGTAGAAATATTATGAAAATTACTTATACTGGGTATCAGTATTATATAATACAATTCGAGATTTGAACCGATTGATGAACTGATTTTGATGAAACAAACTTTAGATGTTAAGCTGTTAAAACCAAAGAAATTGGTGAAAGTTTTACGCAAATCGGTACTAAATGTACATACAAAACATTTTTACTGTTTTATTATATATAGAGATAACTTACTTCTTGGTTAGCCAGACCGTGCAGAGGACCAGCGAGGCCGTTGAGTCCAGCGGCGAAAGATAAGTAAGGATCGCTAAGAGCTGATCCTACCAAGTGAGTGGTGTGAGCTGATACATTGCCTCCCTCGTGGTCACTGGAAAATAATATTAGTTTATTAATATTATGTCATATAAATTTTATTTGAAGACGTCGTGGCATAGTGGCACAAAAGTATGACTCAACCGGACGGTTGTGGGTTCAATTCCCACTCGAGGAAATGATAAATTTTATTATTTTCATTTCTATGCTGTGGTGTCGAGCGTTAAATGGGGAGAATAGTGATGTGTCTCTTAGTCTAGTGTATACATGATGCAGGAGTTGATTGAAATATGTCATACATATATGTTTCTATACTATTGTATACACATTAATGTTTAAATAATTAATTAGGAAAACAACCATTATAAATTGACCGAATATTTATATACACATATAACATATAAATTACAAAGTATTTTTACGTTTATACTCCTATTAATAATACATTATTTATATTAAAACCGTTCACGAACACGTAACAGATATAAAATATTATCAGCGATGGTTAAGTACCGAACTTAGCCCACTTTAGTTATCTTTCTTTATTAGTTTTGTAATACTACATTGTAAAGTTATTTTATATTAATTAACCAAATGACTAATATTTATCATAAGCGTAATAATTATTTCAATCGGGCTAAATTGAAAAGGAAAGTAAGTTGTTTTTTTTTGTGCTTGGTTTTTCCATTTTGGATTTTTTAATTGCATTATATAAATTGTTTAAAACAAGTTAAAATATGGTGTGAAAAGCATGAAAATTCAATTCATACAATGTATGTGCATAAAAAGCGAATTTCATTTGACTACATGTTCGGATTCGGATAGGTAGACCATACTTTTGTTAACATGATTTCTTTCGTTAAACTACAAAAAGTCAATAAATCATAGATATATTTATAATGTTAACTCTAACAAAATCATTATCAAATAACAAAAAAACAAAAGTGGCATTAAATCAATCAATGTACGCATTACGCATGCACAACGTGACCAGACGTGCCGTTTTGAACGGGACACATGCCACATTATAAATATTCCGTTTTTTATGAAACCATCCTACAATGTCCCGTTTTAAGACGTCACTTGTATTTCGTATCTATAATATATTCTAAAGGACGTTGACCTAGCTGGTGGAAAAATGTATGAAAAATAATGCGGTTTTTTTAATTATTTTGATTAGGCTGTTGGTTTAGTTGACTTAGTTAAGCAGAAAGGTGTGGGTGCGATTTTAAATGATTATGTTTAATATTAGAAAACCAGAGTGATTTTACTAAAGATTGTTTAAAAATCCATGAGATCAAATCAAATGAGACAAAATATTGTTAATTAATTTACTAAATCAGAACCCATCAATATAAATTTACAAACATAATTTTTCAGATCCTCTGTACCCCGCATATAGCAGTAGGCAGAGAAAAACTAGTGTTAAAGATAAACCGTTCCGCACGCACCGCCAGAAAATTTAGAATTGTCTAAAGCCATTACGTGTGTATTTACGAAAATTAGCACCGCGTTTTTATAATTATATAAAAGAGTAGGGATCGAACCCACAACTGTCGCAATACAGTGAGACATACATACATAGCTTCACGCTTTATCCCTAGCGGGGTAGTCTGAGAGAACGGAACGCGAAACGCTACGGTCTATATACCTCTTTCGCCTCGTCCACTGTCATCAACCTCTTCATACATGACCTCCGGGGGATCCTCATGCTTTTTACGTGACCTTCCTCCAGTGTCTTTGATACTGTGTTTTCGAAGGTCACCGAGGTCTCCCCCTACTTCTCTTACCACTCACTTTTCCATCATAGATCTTTTTTGCCATTCTTTCATCACTCATTCGTTCGACGTGCCCAAACCAGCTGAGCACGTTCTTCTTCATTCTCGCCGTGACGTCCTCGCTAGTACCTGCCATTCTAAGTATCTCTTCATTAAGGATTTGATCAGCTAAGCTGACTCCGCATATCCTACTAAGAGATCGCACTTCTAGTGGCTCTATTTTTTCTATATTCCTTTTAAATATATTATCTTTTACATATTACACGTACATTTTATTACTTATTCGATAAGCCTTATCTACATAATATTCCTTAGAATGGGATCACATCATATACCTATACCTACATATATTTCGTGCGTATATCTTTTATTTACTTGACTTTGAATTAAATCAACATTTACTCGTCATATAATTACGTAACCAATCGTTGTATCTGTTTCTCAGTAGTTACAAATTTGTTTTTCATGTGCGGCGTTCAACTCACAAGTAACAAATAAGGAGATTAATATATAGAGAATAAATAAATCAGTTTCACGCTGTATCCCGCACACAGAGAGAACCTAGTATTAAGACACTCCATTTCCTCCTATCTGGCGTACTCTGGAGGAATTGCCTGTTGAGTGGCAGAACTCAAAGCCGCGCTTTGCCTCGACACCAGAGCGAAGAAATGGAATTATGCGTTACAGTCCTGCACCACGACGGCCGGTATATAGAGGTTTTATAGATATTATTATAAGTTAGATCATTCAATTCAATTTGAGAAGATTTTATATGTAGTAAATGAGTTTAATTGTATCAGATTATAATTTATTAAGATTTGAACCTACGAACATCAAACTTCTATCGCTGTCAGATTTTTTTTTATATTCCTAAAGAAAATTGAGAACGTCAATCCCATAGTGGCGCAGGCAAGGCGTGCGACTATAATCGCGATGGTTGTGGGTTTGGATTGCCACTAGCGGGAATGAAATATTTAACATTTCCATTTCTTCGCTCTGGTATATATATACCTATAAATAAAAACGGCATCTCAAGATCGATCTCAGACTTAAGAGCGATTTATTAATACATCCCAAAACTTTCACAATACATCTATGACGCAATATTTAAATTTAAAACATCGCAATGCGGTCTGTGCGTCTGGTTTAAATTACGTTACAACAACGATATCACTCGCAAACACTCTTAAATGGCGATAAAAAGCGTAGCATCCATTTTGATGGTGTTATCACGAATTATCAATGGAACTGATAATGTTTATGCTGATATTTCATGAAGATATGTGATAAGGTAAATCCTATAATAAGAGATAACAAGTGTAATCAATTGTTGTAGTGTTCATTCTTATATTTCGTATAATGGTTATGTAATGCATGTATTGAATTATATAATTCGAAATGAAAAATATCTTGAAAATAGCGTCTTATATTCGATCCTCATTCGAAGGAATGATTATATTTATCTTTGTTTTTTCGCTCTGGTAGACAGAACGCGGCGTTGAGTCCCGCCACTCAACACTCGATGTCTCGAAATCAGGTGTCTCACACCTGAGTGAGGAACGGAGTGTCTTACCACTTGTCTCTGCCTAACATTCTATGCCTGAAAAAGCGTGAAGCTGTTTTTTTTATTGCGAAAGTATGAGAGCGTGAAATTCTTGATTTTCCATTCCACGCTTAATATATCGAAGTAATAATTGTTGTCAAATGCCTATTGTTCATTTTCTTGTTTTTATTATTAAAACACATATATATTACCAAATAAAAGATATATTTATACACTACGATAGTACCCATCGTTCTCATTCCATTTCAATATGATAAATATACAAAAAATATTGTAAAATGTTAAGAAAAAACTTCTATTCTGTTTTCCTCTTAATTAAATGCTTCAAAAATAAATAGAAATCCGTAAGCTTAGATCAATCTAAATAGTCAAGCCCTCCTAAACAACAAACATACAAACTACAAAGATAAACAAACAATGTAAACATTTCAAAACATATAACACTGACACTTAAACAAACATAACTACTAAACTCAACGCGAACAAGTGTTCCATGACTCATAAAAAAATTACACAACAAATTTAAAAAGCAATTTTCATTATAAAGACGTCTCAAGGCCAGTTGCAATATATGTAATATTCGCTAAGCAGTATACGTAGGAAGAATAGCATTCAATTTGGTTAACAAAACCAATGGTCGTTCATTCAATATTAGTACAAATGAGAAACGTGCCGTGAGACCGTTGTGGGGCAGTGGACTGTAAACGCTACTGTTATGGGTTCGATTCCCATTCAAGGGGTATAAACTATTTTCAATTCCTCGCTCTGGTAACTTCGCGGCGCAGAGTTTCTTCAATCAACTTGCAATGTCTCTTTAATTGTGCGGTGTGTGAAAACACTGGGTCTCTCTGCTTATCCTGCTACATGCGGGATATAGCGTGAAGCTAAAAATAAAGAAAAACGTGCATACGTATGACATGACATTATAAGTCACCCCTGACTTTAAAATTGATCGACAACATATGCACTTAAGTGATTGAATTCAATTGAAGTCTGTATTGGAAATATTTAAGTGGAAAAAAAGTTCGTTTTATATTTTTAGCATTCGGTCAGTTAAGTCTGTTAAAATGTTAAAAAATATTAAATATTAAAATGTAAAGGCTACAAATTATTAGATTAGACTACATATTTTCTATAGTTATCGTTATCTGAAACAATAACCAAAATTAAACATAAAAGAAATTAGTTTAAATAACAAAACACGCATCTATAGTCGCTCTCAACGCTGAGAACAATGTTGAGAGCGATCTTGACATGCCCTTTTATAATATTAAATTAGCGTCTCAAGATAGATCTCAGAGCTGAGAGTGGTTTATAAACACGGGCCTAGGTTACCGCACATGTTTAATTGCGCGACAAATCGTTGTTGCTAAAGCAAAGAAATACGACGGTATATATTACTTTACGATCGTATTTCTAAAGGGTAAGTGTTAACACTTTATAATGTTTACACACAATCGCACACACACACACACATATAAGGAAAACACACTCATTTATATTATAGGACATAATGACGTCACAATACTTTATTTCTTCTAGATTCACTTAGAGAAATGTATTTAAATGAATTTGTATGGATACATTCGCAAGTGCAGTGATATTATATTGTATGCAATTACAAGTTAGTATTTTCTTCATGTAACAAGTGTTATAAATGTCGCAAAGCAATAAACAGTAAGGTAGAGTTTATGATGTAGATGTAGAGACCTTGGTGATATATTACTAAATTAGAAACATTGGACATTTCCTCTGGTCTCAAATACATGTTGAATATTATTTAAAACCACCACAGATGGGGTTCGAACCCCTAACCACTGTCCAGTACATATATTTACCGTATAGCAATTGTGCCACTATACACAAATAACACAAATACAGATACATTTTAATACTTTTCTACATATCATTTGTTTAAAGAAACGTTTTATTTCATAGAATCGACGATGTTGCTCAACGACATTGCAAGCAATTATATGTAGCGCGATAAATAGTTAGAATACTCTAGTGTTTATTCTTAATGTCTTATTAACTTAGTAAACACACACGGACACGTTTAAGTTCTAGAAGGTTCTTTCTTATTTTTTTATATATTTATAATATTATAGCAATTGTAATTTTTTTGAGGTTTAATTTCTATTACAATTAAAATAGCTTAGTCTGCGTGGACTTCTTGATGCTTGTCATTTGATTTTTTATATTTTTTAATATTAGTAATAAATAAGTAAATTTTCAATTAAAATAAAGAACCTACTGGCTATGAATATTTATTTACGATAAGTCAAAACAATAATGTGTAGTTAATACAGATTTAGGAAAATGGAAATTTTATTCTTTCGCATTATGAATTAATATTTAAGTGAATTTATTTAACAAAAAAAAAGAACATTTCTTTTATTATTTATCATTAATAAATTTATTTATACATATAAAGTCTTCTATATCTATTAAAGTTGTATTCTTTAGTAAAAGCAATGTTTGCTTCTACATTGCTCAAAGATGACAAATACAATATTGTATTTAATACTATTTAAGGTCATATATTTTTCTATATTTACAATAAAAAAAAACATTCAAAGAACATTGAGATAAAAAAGTAGTTTAATTAGTTTTTTATTTTGTAATTTAAAAAATAAAGGTATATTATTTAAAATTTTAATATATATATATATATATATATATATATATATATATATATATATATATATATAAGAATTGGAATTGGCGTGCCATTGGAGAGGCCTATGTCCAGCAGTGGACGAGGACAGGCTGATGATGATGATGATATAAGAATCATAATAATGTTTAAGCCAATTATTTATCATTAAATTGTAATATTATATAATATCAGTTACTGATAGTATATACATCGTTCAATATATTTAATTTTCACATACGTCATAGAGATAATAATATACGCGTTTCATTGTTCTCTTGTAGTAACAATGAAATATGAAAAGTGATCAAGTGTGAAATAAATTAGATAGGTACATTCTAATCGAATATTATCATATCATTTTTAACATTTTTAACATATTACCCGCATCATGCAAAAGAAAAATGAAGAATCTAGAGACCAATCACTATGTTTTAAATTTTGTTTTAAACAGATATTGCAGCTCAGGTCTCGAAACCCATCTTTACACTGTCTAACTAAATTATCTTAAGCTTCATGGACTGATATTAAAATTTTATTTTATATCAGCTTATATCAAGCTTCACATTTTTTTCCTCATATAGCAAGATCTCCGTTCCCCACGCTCCGAATAATTTACTTGAGTGGCGGAACTCTACGCCGCGCTTCGCCTTATTACCAGAGATAGTAAATGAAAATATTAAATTGTCCCGAGTGGGAATCGAACCCACGCCGTCGTTTTTGCGATTAAAAAAATATTAAAATGAAAATATTTTATAAATTAAGTTAATAAGCTTTTATCCCCATATTTTTTAAGCTTTTATCCCTATAGCAAAACCTATAGGGAGACCTATAGGGAGACCTAGTGTCTATTAGTTAGAACAGAGAGGCCTAGTATATACCAACGAAGCGGGTTACAGTTCTTTAATAAAACAAACCATAAAATTCGAACCCACAACCCAAACAAAACCTGCAAAAAGAAAAAAAGCAACTAAAAACCACGTACCTATGAATAGTAAGATACAGCCTCATCAGCTCAGTGAACTGAGGATCATCGAAGCCCAGCATGTTGCAATAGTTTGCTGACCAGTCCTTGTTGTCGTCGATAGCGCCTATACCTTTGCCGTCGCGGTAGGTATTGCGGTAGATGGTGGCGGCTATGACGGGTAGTTTGGCGATCAGGTTCATGGAATCCTCGTAGACGTACTGTTGAGGATTTTTTATAGTTTTAATTGTATGTTGTGTGTTTGGGTAGCGTAATTTAACGCCGCAATTTTAGTATGTAATTTCCCTAAGCGCTTGAACATTCAATAAGTTACTATTCAGAAGTCACAGTAGTGTCAATGTAATGGTTAGATCGTCAAACCCGTCATTGTTCCACAGCAGTTGACTGATCGTAATACATAATGTAATAATATTATGTGTTGGCGGAACTCAACACCGTGTTTTGTGAATGAACGAACAATTACGAGTTAGGTGTTATTCGATCTTTGTTAATGTATGTTGTGGCTTTACAATACAATACAATATACTTTATTGCACAAAAAAAAAAAAAATTACACAATTTACAAATACTAAAAATGCTTCTAAAAGTAAAATTGGAAAATCGTAGATACATTAATTATGTGTCTAAAGAGGTGCTCGAGTCCCTTTAAATCTTTCTATAATCTTTTCCCTTCTTTCAGTGAAAAAAGGACATATAATGTATCTAAAAGTAAAAAAAATCACTCGGGAATCGAACCCAAAATCAAAACGGCATACCAACCAGTCGATATCAACAATTTTCGATCGTAATAACATCACAACTGTAAGCATGTGTAAAGTTATAAATAGCTATACACGATTATTAGATACCGGTGACCGTGAAAACTTAAACGCTAGGACGTGTCTCACAAAACAATGGGTAATGGTAAACGGCAAACGCCCTTGGACTTTGTTTTTAAGTTAAATTATAATTCAGAACAATTTGGAATATTTAAAACTATAACAAAATATGTAATATATGAATTTAAAGTTATTAATTCGACTCTAATTCCGTATTTGACGCTATATTTAATTTTTCGGCTATTAAGAAGAATGATAGACGGAATCATAAGACACTGTCATAACTGGTGAAAAAGACGCTTAAAACAAATACACATTTAAATGGGATTTGAACCCAAAACTGTGCAGCAAAATCAATTAGGTAAATAACAGTTTCAATATGGCGGTTATTAAAATACACTTAAAAACTAATAAAGTTATGACGTAGTGACATATTATATTTACTTTAGAACATTCTCGAACATAGATACGCTTGTCACATTATTGGGCAAAGTCTAACACTTTTTATTGGTAGCCGCATCGATTATAATTTTTTTAACACACCTTTTTAAATACATCGATTTTATTTAAATAAATTAATGAAAAAAAGATATGTTACCCGTTTTGTTACTTTTTACTTAGGTAATAATGAGATATGTCGATAAAAAGTTAATTATTAAAAAAGCATTTTATATTTTCATAAAATATTATAACTAAACTGAATAATTACTCAAGGGCTTTACTTAAAAATCGATTTTCCTTATTCCACAAACAATAATCTTCGATTTCAAAGAAAATGTAAAGCGGCCTTTATTTTTTTATTATATAACGCGACCTTGTCACAGCTCGTTTAGAACTATAAAAAACCTATTTCCTATAAATTTTCATATTAACAAAGATTGCTTGGGAATAATACAAATTGAAATCATATTGACGCACTTCATTATAGCCTATCCAACTTCATCTCTAGGGCAACTCTACATACGAGTACATTATCACTACCCTAGATATAGTTCCCTATGTATATCATACATAGTGCACTAGAAGTTGTGTAAAAATCGCATACCCTACCCTAAAAAACAAAAAAAAAAAACTCACCTCCCAATACTTAGACTTGTGTACTCCTTCAGAGTAGGCCTGAACGAACTTGCTCTCACTGTTGAGTGCTGTTACGGCTGCCGAGAACTGAGACATTGGGTGCAGTTTACTTGGCATGTTGTTTAGCATTGTTACAACATGGGCTGGGAGCTCGGCCCTGTATGGAAGAATACATTTTAGACATTCGTAAAATATATTGAACGAAGGAGAACACTTTTTGAATATGTTCAATTTTGCTTAGTATATAAATAAAAATGTGTATATATACATTTTTTTTTAATTATAAAAATAGTCAAATTCGTAAATATTGTGTGGGTGTCATAAACTATTTTTCAAATGAATATTTAATCTCATACCAATTACGGTCAAGCAAAACAGTGTAAGTGTATAATAAGAATACAAAAAATTATCAATTTTAATATCAAAAACCAAGAAAAAACAAAGAACAACACCAACCTTTGCGCCCATTCCTTAGACAGAGCCTTCACTTGAGCCTCGGTGGGTATTTCCCCAGTAACTAGAAGCCAGAAGAGACCCTCAGGTAAAGGTTCTTCCCCTCCCTTCGCTTTGGGCAACTGTTGTTGGCACTCCGGGATGGAGAGACCACGGAATCTGATCCCTTCATCGGCGTCCAACACTGAGGTTTCCCATACTAGACCTTTGATACCACGCATACCACCGTACATCTACGGTAAAAAAAAACACCATTAAAATGTTAATATTACACCTTGTCCTGATTGTTTTGACATGAGTAATTTATCATCAGGTTTATGCTATAAGAATATTGTGTCTTCCTCAGTTCAAAATGATCAAACATTTAAGCAGCGGATAAAGGAGCAGATGTAAGGAGTGTTGCTAATAAGAATTCAAAGATCAAAGATTTGATTTTTGTAATATGCAATCATTACAGTTATTTTACAAAGAATATTATAAATTATTACCCAAATCAACAATTTAACATTTAAGGCTGTTTCTGAACGAGTAAATTAAATTATTCATTGACACAAACACATTTGACTGTCAGTCAATTTTGTTTATTAAATGAATAATCATGTATTTTAAGCGGGCGAAGCCACGGGAGGGCCGCTATTATATAATAAATGAGTTGAATGTGAAGTGAATAGTGATAGAAATAGTGTTGTATCAACATAAAACTCCATTTTCCTTGTAAATAACTATGTAATTAGGACGCTTTAAGGTCACAAGTAATTTTACGATAATTTCAATGATAGCATATTCAAATTACTGGTAATCATCTAATTTCCAGTAAATTAAAGCAGGAAAGTATTACGAGTCATATATTTCCATCAATGGCTAATTAATTTTAATGAAAAAACTAATATCTAAATTGGAATAATTTACCTAAAAAAATAATCAATAATCGAAATTATTTAAATATATAATTTAGGACATATATAATTTAGGACGATAGATGGGGTGGCTGGATTCGATTGGCAACGACTGGATGCGAAGATCGAGCTCAGTGGCATGCCATTGGAGAGGCCTATGTCCAGCAATGGACTAGGACAGGCTGATGATGATGATGAAATATTATTAATATGATGAGAATTTTTTTAATGAACTTCAGAATCGGAAAGAAAATCTAAGGAACTAGTTATCCGAATCGGATAATTATTTTTGTATTGGATATCGAAGAAGTCTATTGGCTATGTTTAGGTATTACGTTAATTATTTTGAGGTAGCCCACAATACCTGAAGTTAGAGGTAAAAGTTAGTTTTACACAAACTCACCATGTCAACGGTGACTTCGCCGACTTTGTCGTTGCCATGCTTTTTCCGGAAATCCTTGATCTTCTCCTGTTCTTTGGGGATTTTCTCCTGAAGTACGCTCTTCAGGTTGGTTTGCTCCGCGCTCAAATTTCTTAACAGAATAGTTGCCGTTGGACATGCTTTCTGTAAAAAAATGTAAATAATAAAGATGAGAAAGTAAATAAGATATCTAAATAAAAAGTAAATTAATGTATTATATTGTAGTTAGAAACATATTATAAACATATCACATTATATTCTTTTCCTGGGCAAAACAAAGATTTCTTAATTATAACAAATCGTTAATCGTTATGTTAATAATTAAAAATAATTAAATATTGTCACCCGATTAGAAATGTTAGATTCCCTATTCGGAGAGAAAGTTAATCAGTATGACTGGTAGGGTTTCCCCGCAGTACCACTAGCACTATCAAAGAAAAGGGCAACGCGTATATAAATAATGATATTTACCATGAAATTGCAAGCAATCAGCAAAGAAAATATATATTTCTAACAGTGTCGACCTGATAATAGTATGAGTATAGGAGTAATAAAAATTAATTTGTATTCTCAACTATATGAAATATAAAGGTCAAGTTTGTATTTTTTTTTACACTTTTGAATACTATAAAAATATATATTAAGGAAAGTACGAAAAACGGCACAAACGTCAGGTTAGAGTGTAAATTAAGCATATTTACACTCTAAGCTGACGATATGTGTTACTCGTATATAACCTATATGATTACCTATATGATATCTGATACCTAGCAGACGTTTTCGGACACCAAATTTATATAAACAACCTACAGCGCACTGTTAATGACATTTTCATTAACGTTTCAGATTTTACAGTACGCAATTCTTATTATTCTTGTCTAGACAGATATGAACCACCGTTGTTTTACTTTTCATCTTATATTATACATCTTTAATAGAAAAAAAATAATGGTATATACTACAAATAGGATCATCCCCCTTAAAAAACATTATTAGATCTAATATTTATTTTTATCCAAATAAATTATATCAATAATTTTTTTTTAAAGAGACATGTAGAGTCCGCGGCGTTTGGCGCTCCATTCTCTCCGACTACCTCGCTAGAGATAAAGCGTGAAATTAACGATTTTTTTTTCATAATATTATGTACAGATAAATATAGATAAAGATACGCTCACAGATACTTTCTTCAACAAATAAAAGGAAGACAAATTAAAAGGCAACGTCAATTCAATGGAACAATCGCCGGTTAACGGTTAATCAATGCTGATCTTGGGTCAGGATGGGCCAGAGTTTAATGCTATTGACATTGTTAGTGAGTACACCGATGTAAAACTTTGATTACTCTGTTAGAGAAATATCGATTAAAATACACAAAATCTATTTTTTCTCTCTAAATTATGCCTATAAAAAAATCTTAATTATTTTTTAATTAGAGTTCTGATACCCTTATAAAAGACCCTTCCTTATAAGCACCCAGATAGACCCCAAAGATATTCCTTGTACCGCTACGCCACGACCTACGTATAGTGTTGTGTTTTTTATTTAGTATTAAAATGTTAAAGTAGTAAAGCGGTTCGTGAAATTTTATTACATTTTCGTGAATATACTTTGTAACGTACCTACTTGTGTATGAATATCTCATTAAGTTTTGGAGGATAAAGACTAAAATTAAAATAAGTGTTATAACAACTTATTTTTATTTTGTCGTCTTAATACATAAATCCCAAGAACGTTTATTTTGAGATCTAATATAGTATTGTAGAGCTTTTTACTTCAAGCAACACTTACACACACATTACTTATCAACCAATTACCGAGACACAATTGAGTGTTGCGTGACGAGCGAAGAAATAAAAATGATTGCTTTCTTTGAGTGGGAATCGAACCCACAACCGTCATTACAGACGCTGTGGCACACTATAGATTTAAGTTATGATATATATATATTTTCAATGGACTACATATGAATTATTTTTTTATTTCTTACAAACAAACGGAATAAACATGTGGTAATTCGATAAAACCGGTTGATTAATCATCTTTAAATCCACGTTTGTATCAAAGTCAAAGTGTTCGTTCAAGGCTACAAGTATTTAGTTATCAAATATATATGATAAGGTTAATAGAATTGCTTTACTGCTCACGTGATGGTTGTGGGTTCAATTTCAATATGCTCAATGCTCATGCATTTTCTGGGCGAAAAGTGGTCGAAGTTTCGAAATAGGTTAGGAAGTATAAGCGAGCACCATAAGAGGATTTCTCGAATTTGCTATGGGAACAGGTAAAAACCGAATTTTTCAAAGTCCACCCAAACAAAGTTGCAGGCAACCACTAGCAACATATATTGCGAAAATTTATGATTGCTTGAAGCAGTTACTTCTTAGAAGCAAAATAAACTGCTTTGGTGAAAATTCCATATAACAAACATGAAGTGGGACAGTGTAATATGACGTTAATGCTAAGACCTTAACGGTATACTCAAGGAAACGTGCTTTATCATATGTGTATGGATTTAAAAGTGGGTAAATACTTAAAATTTAAGAATTATTGATACATTACAATCCCCTCAAACGTAACTAATTATCATTATATGGTTTAATCTGATTTCACACAGGACGTAAAGACTCGAGCTACTAACTTGCGGTTTTTATAATTTTTTAAAGAGAATTCCTAAATACATATTCATATAAAAATTATGTAACTACAAAAAAATACCTATTCAGGTCGGTCTAAAGAGGTCATAGCGCAGCCGCTATAGACGGAAAACAGGTAGTAGGCAAACGAAGCGTAAGCAAATACCCAAATGGTTTTCCTCGAGGAAACAGCAATCGTAAAAAAAACCCTTCAGCAAGGCCAGAAGTACGGAAATTTACTAAAATTGTTTGGCTCGCGACGTTGTTCACCTTAGCCAGTACCTTGGAAGATTTGACGTTGTTGTTTATGTATGATTTGTTTTATTCTAATAGTTAAGTTTAATAATCAAATGTATTCGTGCTGTTCTAACGTGCTAATCTCAGGAACTAATGGTCCATTATTAGAGGAAGGCATTATGTCACTTTGGTCGTTTTGATTTAGCCCAATTCACCAGCAACAGGAGTGAATCAGGCACTTTAATTGTATCTTGTGTCATACTAATACAGAAGACAACTCTTATTTTTTTTTTCATTAGACATCCGGAGCAAAGACGTACCCAAAAAGCTTATAATATACATATGTCCATACATAACGAATCATATTTGCATGTGTACATGCGTAAAAACAATGACGTCATAGAAAATTGGACGCCAAAATACGTGCAACGACATTGAAACTAGAATAGCCTTCGCATCATTGCGTAACTGAGTTCGGTTAATCGCGAAAAACTGCGCGATGCTCAACGCTCGTGCCCGCTTATCTAAGAACCGCGTAGCCTAATTAAAACCATTAAAAAAAATATGGATTGTTGTTGGATTTACTTAGTGTTGCCATAAAATGTAGATTTTGAAATTTTGCTACGCTATTTATTAGGTTTTAAGTAATTACGTAGTATTTTTATACTAGAACAAATAAAAAATTATGTAATAAAAAAATTTATATCAAAATTTTGATTAATAGAATTTCGTTGAGATCGTTGCAAAACAAAAACAATATTTGGCAAGTACATTTTGAAGATAAGACAATAAATCTTTCAGCCTAGTACGATCTAGAACATCCAAGTGATAAGATAGAAGAATCTGATAATAAATTGTAGGTGAATTCAATGTCAAGATGTCACGTGAAAAAGTCTGTTGAGATGCTGTAAACGAGACTGAAATTGAAACAATAAACATTCTTACAAATATTATGTATGAGTTTAAAAGATTTTCGTAACTATAGAACCATAGGAATATAGTCGTTTTAAATACGTACGAAGAACATCCGTTAAGAATTGGTGCCAGTTAGAATATATCTTAAAAGGTTTCATAGGCATTATGCTCGGCCTTAAGAAGCCGTAGCTATAAACGACCCTGAACAAACAAGTTCACTTTAGATTCTCAAAGATAAATTATGATTTTCTCTCACCTATGTATATATCCATATGGTTCAAATAGCAATTTCTATCTTTCGTACTATTGGTATTTACTTACGAATTTGTTTTCTTCAGAAAAACCTTAAATATTTAAAGATAACGTCAACAATTGGAAATTTTCCACAGTATTTAAATTGAATTGTTTAAGTTGACCTTCGTTTACTCCGTGAAAAAGGTATACTTATTCAAATTATGCGTTAAATATATTTTAATGTCTACAATGCCATAACAGACACTGTATAGATGTATTAGAATATTATTATTTATGATACTAGATGCAATTATCGTAGATACATCACATTTTGGCGCGCATTTATAACCTACGACCCCGGTTATCTTAGAGGTTGCGGACATAGTCAAAGTCAGAATAAAAAAAATACTTTATACTATAAAAAATACTAATATTCAAATTATTCTATGGTTATAGTATTAAAACTAAGAAGAATTTGAGAAATAAACTTTTATGGTATCATCTTGCGTATAGGCGGGAGTTTAACACTTTAAAAAAAATTGGCAGTTTCTTAATATTCAAAAGCATGCCTTCGAATTGGGGATATTTGAACAAAATACCGTTACGACATACAAGAGAATTTATTAACCATGTGCCGGCACATTTTACTTTTAATATGAGCAAGTTAAAGAAAAAGTTTTAACAATGAGTTTTTGTTGCAAAATGAAAAATGCAAGCTGAAAAAGTTTTACTTAAAAAATATTTTTTAATATTTGTATTTTTAACTTCACATACAATTATAGATACATACATTTATTACTTCATATGTATTTGACATTAAATTGAAGTTATTTGCTATTTAAGCTTGAAGTAAAAAATAAATCGCTTCTTGAATAAGTTTTATAGATCTTATTATGTAACAATATTTTCAGTCTATACTTAAATGTATTAAATACATTCGACAGGTGTAAAAGAAATTAACAACTGATCCAGTAGTACTACAAGATTAAGCATTATCTAGATTTATTGTAAGGATTAAGTTATTTAACAGTTTAATTAATAAAACTTATAATCTTAGTACATATAAAAATCTTTTATTTTTAATAATAGATAGGTATTTATTTCATAAATATAATATTAGTGTGCAAAATCTCTATGAGTCAACTATAAAGTGATACGCGCGGATCCTTTAATAGCCCGTCGTGAATTTATATAACACATTATAAAATATCGGCATATGCGCAATTTTAAAAGGAACATGACATCCAAAATATTCCTATATTTGTGCCCTTAATCCCAAAATAGTTTCATTCACATTACATAACTTCGAAATCAAAATGTGGTAAGGTTATGTATAAATTTTATATAGAGCATTGTATGACTGGTTTTATTTTTTTTAAATTATTATATATTTATAAAAAATAAAATGTTACCTGTATATCGATTAATTTTGTAGAGGTGATCCTGAATAGAGCCATTTTTAAACCCACCGAGCGCTAACCAACACACAATTAGAGTACACCTCGCTATCGATCGTATTCGCGAGTGGAAACTGGAAGTTTAATTTTTAAAATGTTGGCCAACTTGGACGGTGGCAAGGTGAAACGTTTCGTTACGCATCAAATGGCACTAAAAATGTAGTCACACCTAATGTACTAGATGGCACTGCCATTAATTACTCTATTAAAAATAAATAAAATAATAAATAAATTAGATTTTAACTTGTTTTTCTTAAATTAAGAATATTTATGTTACACGAAAAATATTTTTTTAATTTAATCTTGAAATTAGTTTTCTAAGAATAAATCAAAATACATTGCTTGTAAGCTTATGATTTTTTTTATTGTCTGTTAATTGATTTGGTTCAGTGTCGCCATATTAAAAATATTAATTAAATTAGTAATTTATATTTAAGCGAAAGGAAATATTTAGAATAAAGCTTCTAAAATTTTTAAATGTTTTAAAAAATGAATACAAAACACTTGTATTAGCACTGTAGTGCTAAAATTATATATTTTTCGGTTTATATCTTTTTTTAATCAACTTGAAATTTATGTATTAAGTATATTGTAGTAAATAATCACTAAAAATAAATTTGTCTGCGTTATATAAGCGAAATTACGCAATTTTAAACTATTGTAACTTATTCCTGTCGTTATATCATGTCATAGTTGTTTTATATTGGTATTATAAGAAAATTTTATTTAACGAATGGTAAAACATGGATAATATTTTAATTATAACACTTAACTGTGCTATACATTTATAAAAAAGACATTTGAAAATCCAAATTCAACAATAATGAAGACGCTTAAAAGACTTCAAAATTAAATTGTAATCTGTGCATCTTAAAATTAGTTTAATTAATCTATGCGGATGCGGATGCGGATGCGGCTGCGAAACACAGTTGCGGTGACATCTGACATGTCATTGTTGACGTACAGAATATTTAAAAGACGTTATTGTCAATTGTCATTGTTAAGTTATTGTTTAAATTGTTTTGTTGCTACCAAAATCATTACAAGCGATGGTATCCTTCTAGATAATAGTTGTTTCTTAGACTTACCAAATATTACTTTAAATAAATAGAAATATCCTGTGTACATTTAAAAATGATTCGATTATTATGTAGTATTTTGTTTTCTTTAATAATATTAGTGGATTGCGGTAAACATTTTCGATTAGGTCGTAGTAAAGGGGGCAATTTAGGAGAGCCTGTAGATGTTAATGACGAAAATTTACCACCAGCTCAATGGTTTACCCAGAAGTTGGACCATTATAGACCTACTGATAGGAGAACTTGGCAACAAGTAAGATTATTATTTCTACTCTTTTATTATATTTTTAAATTCTTACCAATAAATTTTGAATTACAAATTAATATATTTTTAAAAAATTATTAGACATATTTAATATACTTTTATAAAAAATAAATAAGATTTTACTATTTTAGCGCTACTTTGTTAATGAAAGCTTTTATAATTTTAATAATCCTGGTCCTGTTTTCCTAATGATTGGTGGAGAGGGCACAGCAAGTCCAAAATGGATGGTCAAAGGTACTTGGATTGAATATGCAAAAGAATTTAATGCATTGTGTATCCAATTAGAACACCGTTACTATGGGGAAAGTCATCCTACTAAGTAAGTTTCCTTTTTATAAAAAAACATAGAGCACAATTTTTTTTTCTAATTATAAAGAATTGCAAGTAGGCCAAATGTGATATAATTCCACAAGTGTCTAACTGTAAATACAACAGATTGTGAGTTCAACCCCTTGTGGAAAGAAATATTTAAAATTTACATTTCCTCGCTCTCAAAAAAAAGATCATCAATAAAGTACATTTTTTAAGTTAATAATATAAATAAATACATATATTCAATAGGTATATTAGGTTTTTACACTAGTTTTTACACAAAAAAAAGTGACTAATTTAATGATATTTATATATTTAATTAAAATCTCTTATTGTTAGTGTTAGTGCCATTTCAGTAAAAATTGATATTTTTATTTGGGGTGAACTTAGGCGTTATCTATTAATGATTATTTCTTTTGACTGGCACTAACTCCTAAACTAATACATCCTCTTTTTTGAAGTTGGTAAAAAAATTATAACAAATACCCTTTAGTGACTTTAGATAAACTACTCTCAATATGTATTGTTTATCATGCTGGGTTAAATCTGTGTTATAAAGGTCACTTTCTGTTGTGATATCTAAATGAATTAATAAAATACAAATTAATATAAGCAATAATAGAACTTAAAGACATAACTCTCAGTTGTATATTAATAAAATATACAATACACAATATGCTCTCAGTAGATAGAGATATGCTTTTTTAATAATGCTATAATGGTTAAAACAAAGTGGTTGCTAGTTGAATTCCTACTTGGGGGATGATTATATTTAAACTATTTTTCCAGTTTGCCAAAAAAAACCTGGAAGAGAAAATTAACAACAGAGAATTATGATATTAAATCTTCTATGCCTTTTTAGATTGTGTTTGAGATATCAGCCAAAGCAGAAGCATCCATCTTCAACAAATTTACAGTAGCAGATTTTTTTTATTAAAATGCTCAGTTTTTCTATGTATTAAAATGATAAATAACTTTATATTATTAAATGTATCATAAAAAATAATACTAGAGTAGTGCACTTCCCATAAATAATTATTCATTTTGGATAATGCTGTTTTTGCCACCAATACCAGGATGTTGTTGCTTTTGCTTTAAATCAGATAGGATATTGCTGTTTTTACAATGCCTATATTTTATGTGAAGATTGTGTAAAACTTTTTGATACTTATACAATATTTAAGAATACTATTTAAATAAAACAAAATTACATGAAATAAGAATAATTATTAATCAAAGTAAAGCCTGAATATCTTATTATTTAATTATATTAATGTGTATTTGTCTGCTTGTCTTTATGTGTGTGAGAAACATTACACAGTAATTCATATTTATAATTACAGGGATACAAGTACAAAGAATTTACAATATCTATCTTCAAATCAAGCTCTTGCCGATTTAGCTTATTTCATAAATGCAATGAATGATAAATACAAGTTTAATAGAGAAGTTAAATGGGTGGCTTTTGGAGGTTCATACCCAGGCTCTTTGGCCGCATGGTTGAGACTCAAATATCCACATTTGGTTCATGCCGCAGTGTCTTCTAGTGGCCCCTTGGTTGCCAAAGTAAATTTTATGGGTATGATATTTTTTATTTCTTTTTTTAGTAATATAGATAATATGACATAGTTAATAAAAAAGAGTGTGTACCATTTGACTCATTTTCTCATTTTGTACATAAAGATTAATTTTTTTTTTTTTCAATATGTTTTGTATGTAATCTGTATTTATAAAATATCACAAGTAAGCTAAAAAAAACTACAAATAATTTTCCATCTAAAAAACGAGTTATCAAAACCTAATTTAAAATATGTATATTTAAACAAATATAAAATCTTTTGGCTTGATTGTTGCTAAATACAATTGTTTAAAATATGGTTACAAATTAATTAAAACAATGGAAAACTGTAGAATATATGTATATATTTGAAGTATGATAAGATAAGATTTATTTATTTTTTACAGTATGGTATGCATGACTGATGTTAATGACAAATTCCAAAGTTTATTAACAAATCCTTAAAAATATATAATTATGATGAATAATTGCAATTTTTTTATTTTTAATTGTCTATTTTGTTTTTAATGGAATACCTATTATAGTCACAAAAACTCAGAATGTGTAATTTAAGTCCTTCTCAATTTGTGTTAACAATCACTTGATTTTGCTCATTTAGTAATAATTTTGTACATTATTAAACTAATTAACCAGTAGTTCCTGAGATTACTGCGTTCATACAAACAAAAATTTCAGCTTTATAATTTTAATATAGATTTTGAAATAATCTTATAATTTTCTTTTTGTAGAATATTTTCAAGTAGTAGTGAATGCGTTAGAAGAAAAAACAGGTGACACAAGATGTGTAGATGAAGTGAAAATGGCACACCAACAGATTGAGGAGAAAATGAAAACTGATCCGAAAACTATCGAAAAGGAATTTAAGTAAGTTTTTAAAAACCTACAATTAACTACAATTAACCCGGCGTTCAATGCCGCCATTCAACACATGTCTCGAAAATTGAGTGATGCCTGCAGCGTGAGAAACAAAATGTTCACTCTGCCTTCCCTGCATTAAGGTGCAAAAAAAAATATAATGCATTTAAAATCTCATAACTTTGTAATACTTCATTTCGGAACAACTTATTATATACATTAACAACTAGCGCCCCGCTCCCAGCTTCGACCGCTCGAAATATAAATACCGATTTATTAAGCGAATCTTACTAAAATTGAATCGTGAAAACTTGGTAAGCCGTTTCTGAGGTTGGCGTGCACGAAGACACAGAGAAACATAAAAATAGTATAGGGGTACAAACGTGTGACAGTAAACGCGACAGGTTGGAGGAAGGAGGAAGGAGGAAATGAAATATTTAATACGATTGACACGGAATATCTTAACACTAGGGACCAAGGTTTCCTCTGCCTACTTTGCTATTTGCGGGACATTGATAGAATAAATCTAAAAATAAAAAAGTTTTTCTCATATATCTTCGACTGTTGATTTTGACCGGTATATTTTTATTACGTAGATATTTATTAAATAAAGCATATATTTTTTTCCAGGGTTTGCAAACCTTTTTCCAAAGCAACTGAGAGTGATATTAAAAACTTTTATAACTCAATAGCGGACGATTTTGCGGATTTGGTTCAATACAATGAGGATAATAGAATGAGTGCCGATCCCAAGTATAAAAATATCACTATTAATACGGTAAGTAGGTACTATATATTTTTTTGTATTATTTTATATGTAGTCATGTTTTTTTAAATGCTTGGAAATGTTGATTGTTAAATATGACATTTTAAATCTACTGAACGGTAAATCGTATGTATAAGGTATA